>JAMQGT020010948.1:0-65126 GCA_024447675.2 Pterophyllum scalare | reverse complement strand
CGTATTGCTCTTTCTTAAGACGTCAAGCCACTGCTCATAAAATTTGTTCAAAACACACCCACGCAGTCCTGGTGAAGCAGATTAGCTCGATAGCTGGTTGACTTCTAACCTTTAAATCTGATTTTGGCTTATTTAATTGTGACTATTTAATGCTACTAAAATGATTTGATTTGCAAAAGAACTTTTGGATTTGAAAGACATCAGATGGTAAGGGTAAATCATCTGGTATGCAGCACCGCCAAAATTTAACCTTGAGAGAGTGTTCAAGTCCCTCTAGGGTAATAAACTCAGCAAAAGAAGTAGGACTTTCCATTACAAGGTGCAGGATATAAGTCTCCGTAACCAAATACATGCTTTTTATTAGTACAACAACCACCTCTTCAAACGTCTAAATAAAACACACCTCCTGGCTTTGATTTCAAGTGAAAATGGATCACCTTAGAGTGAAGTGTCACAATGTCTGCAGGTGTATTTATATCCCTGCAGACATTGTGACACTTCACTCTAAGGTGATCCATTTTCACTTGAAATCAAAGCCAGGAGATGTGTTTATTTAGACATTTAAAGAGGTGGTTGTTGTACTAATAAAAAGCATGTATTTCAAGTTGTTCTTTGAGGGTAACTCCTGCCACCTTGTAATGGAAAGTCCCTCTTCTTTTGCTGCAGTTTTATTACCCCCTCGAGGGACTTGGAAGAACACTCTCTCAAGGTTAAATTTTGGCAGTGCTGCATACCAGATGATTTACCTTTACCATCTGATGTCTTTGCCTCTCCGCTCTCCACTGCCTGTCACTCCCAGTTACTGCTGCTTCACTGAGCGGCTGGCCGTTGTCCTGAGGCAGCGGTGCTGCCTGGCAGTCGCGCTCAGATGGAAGCAATGTATTGCCATTAGGTTTGCTGTGGAGACTTTTACTGTGTTAGAAAACAAAAGACTATATAATACAGCACACAGCGAACAAGAAGAACCCATGTTGTAAGAAAAACACATAAGCGATAGATGCAGGTATCTGTACTTTACTTGAGTATTTATTTTTGTGACAACTTTTGACTTTTACTCCCTGTTTTAGACCAAAAAAAACTACTTTCATTCTTTGTTTTTTTAAATAAGCTCATTACATTAGGTTAAAGTGAGTTGTAATTTTTCCGTCACAAACATCAAACTGTTTTGAATCTAAATGGAGGGAACAATAACACATAATAGACAATCCTACTGCTGTATCCATCACTGCACACAAAGAGATGAAAGGGGTGAAATCATATAATTTATACATCATTTATAGCGCTGTACCCAGGGGTTAAAGTGTGCTGGAACTATCTGCAGATGTCAGCATCTAGTTAGCGCTACAGACGAGGAGTGAGCATAAAGAGTAACATTTTTTTAAAGTGCCATGTAATTTCATGTTTGTATCAGCTCAACAAATATCAGCAAACACAAAAACTGTTTGTGTGAGATGGTGAAAGCTGTAGGAAAGACAGGACAGGAGTGGAAGAAGAGGTTAGATTTAAAGGTAAGCGCTGCTCAGTGACCTTTGATAAACTGGACATTTAAAGCTTACATGTGATGTCCTCATTCATTTACAGTCTTTTGATCAGACAGTGCATCTATACATGATGTGTTGCTGAAGTTGTGTTTTCATACAGTGAATCATCATGTAAAACAAACTGAAGTATACTAGCTTTGTGCTATTTGAAGGATGCATGGAAATACTGGACAGTTTAATGCAGACTACACTGGGTGGTTGGTAAGTAATTCACTATGTTGGACTGCTGCAGAGCAGCTGTGGTGTTCAGGGTCAGTGTTAGGTTACATAAAGCAGTGGTTCTCAAACTTTTTTCTGTCATGCCCCTCATGAAGCAAGTTCCAATGGGGGTACTTCTCTGTGGCGAAGCAGTAGCACAACGGCTCTATGTACACAGCAGAGGGTGACGGTGGAGTGTTTTGCTAGTTGCTGTGCTAACGTACCTGCTGACGATGTTCAACATTTGTTCCGCATTACTTTTCTCTCAGGTTGCTCGTGCCCCACCTGCCCCACAGTTTGAGAAACACTGGCATAAAGGGTGGCAGACTTTAGACTAAATTTAAGGCAATGATGCTGACAAGAATCACTCACTAAATTTGACCTTCATAATAGCTTTATACTATCTAGAGGTGGGAAGTCAGCTATGTTTTAATTTTCAAGGTAAAGGTCAGTAAGTGCTTAAAGGTCAAAGGTCAAGGTCACCAAAAATTTTAAATATTAAAAAAAATACCTATCACTCATCATTTTAACATTCATATGTCAGTGAATTTTGTCGTCATTCACAATTAAATTCGGTACTCAGTTCTAAACAATTACCGTTGATAATTCATTGTCTTTTTCTATTTTAAATTAAAATACTCACAATATTGAAAAGTGAACTAAAAACCTTACACAAAATTCACATACACATATACAATTCATATGTTGTCAAATGTTTGTTTTTCTTGTTTATCATTTATTATTTTTAGAGGATGTCATTAGGGTACATGAACTGAATAAAATTTATGCAGACTGTATATGCCATTGTCTATTCATGTGGATCTCATTTTTAAAATTAAAACGTAAAAACATATTTTACAGTTTTTAAAAGCCAATAAGATTAGTTTCTAGTATTTGTGATCTATTAATTTATGATAAGAGTATGATGTCACCGGGTGGTAGCTATTGCAGTGTAATAGTGGCACACAGACAATTACAGGGTGGGCAGTCTACTAAGTGCCCTTCTAGTTCCCTTTGTTATTCTCTGCTTGTGTTGTACATAATAAATGTTCAGACTTTGTAAATTCATTAGAATTACAATTGATGTTGCAATAAACTTTGTTTTTCAATGTATTAGTATTATTTTAATATGATATAAATATGACATGAGGGTCAGTTAGCTTGGCACAAAACTAGCTGGTAGAAATGTCCTCCGAAAACCTGATTTTTACTTTGAGTAGATTTCAGAGTCTGCACTTTTTCCCCTTTACTTAAGTGAAGCAGGTGAATTGGTACTTTTACCAGAGTATTTTTAACACAAGTATCTGTACTTCTACTTAATACTTGATATTTCTAACATCATCCATCCATCTATCCATCCACTTCTGCTTATCCTGTTCAGGGTCAGGGGCTGGAGCCTATCCAAAAGGAGAAATTCACAAGTGTAAAATGCAAATGGATCAATGCATATTCATATTCGATCAAAGAAAGAACATCAAAGAGAATATCTGTTCAAACCCAAGGATATATTTTTCCACCTGGTCATTTATCAAGTCTGCCTTGGTCTTTGGTGCCCCCAAGTGTTCACAGGACAGTGTACATAATCAGGACTGTTTTTCAGCCCTTTTTGCAGCAGGCTGTGGACTCAACTCAAACTTCACAATAAATGCTGAATAAATAAACTGCTAATGGGTGCATTAAATCTCCACTGTCTTAGATATTTCACAAAATTATACAGGTTTTGTAAATATTTACTCAGCTTTGTCAGTGGTTTCTCCAACATGTATGTGACTGTGTGGACCACAGTATAATATAAGTAAAGCTTATTTTGGCTCAGGCTGATAAAAAAAAAAAATCAGGGTTACATTTAGTAACCCATGTGAAAGCCACCTGCTTTTCATTTCATTTATTTATCATTTGACAGTTTTAGTGGGCACACTTTCAGTTGCAGGCTGGGTTTACTGATAAACAATAAAATAATAAAAAATTGGCAGAAAATAACAAGACGGCAAAACAAACAATAGGTAACTGATATAGTCAGTGGGTTTAGGGACACTTGTACTTGTTTTGCTGGTAAAGAGCTGAAGGAATTGAAGGTTTCTGCTTTCTAATTCATTTTTTAAAACTCTTTAAGAGACTGTCTGTCTTATGATTCTTGAGTACATGGCTTGCACGTAGTCAAGAACATATCCCCAGCATTTCAGTGCAACACAAGTGTTTTCTGTTGGGCAAATTGAACTGATGCATCAGGACAAGACAGATACCAAAATTTATCCCTCTACAGCACAGCATTGCCCTTGGGCAACAGAAAGTTTTCTTAAGGCCCATGCTCAGTAAAAGTGTGTTTTAATAGTGTTTTTAAAAGTAGCAAATTTTAGTCCAATAAGATGTGGGAGTCATGATCAAGCATGATTTTAAAGGCAGGACATCCTTTTCTGACACATGGTCACAGGAGCCCATTGTGTGAGAAAAAGATAAGAATATTTGCTCTAGTAATCATATTTCAATTCAGTTTTATTTATATTGTGCCAAATCACAACAAAAAGTCATCTAAAGGTGCTTTATATTGTAAAGTAAAAACCCTACAATAATTACAGAGAAAACCCTACAGTCAAAACGACCCCCTATGAGCAAGCACTTGGTGACAGTGGGAAAGAAAAACTCCCTTTTAACAGGAAGAAACCTCCGGCAGAATCAGGCTCAGGGAGGGGGAGCCATCTGCCATGGGGGTGAGAGGAGGGAGACAGGACAAAACACAAGCTGTGGAAAAGAGCCGTAAATGCAGAGTGATGTACAATGGTAATTGTAATGGTAATGGGCTAGTTCTTACATAGCGCTTTTCTATTCTAACTGAGCACTCAAACAAATATAAACACACATAAACCTGAATACATAAACATCACATAAACTTTAACTTAAAAATACATGTGTCTACGAAGTTGTAGAGATGGTTTTTGTCAGGTTTTTATGTTGTTTGGTTTTTTTGCATGTTCAGGAATGCAGTTTTTCTTTTGTTGCCTCAGGACAACACTGTAAGGGGTACGTCTTGAGGGAGACGTACGGTGTTTTAATTTTTCTAATAGTTGTCTTGTGATCTCTGAATTAATCATTTTCTCTGTTGTCTTTGATTGGGGTGTCTGACGTACAGAAAAAATGTTGTTTTGGCAATAAAATGGCCCAGAATGGATACAGATAAACAGCATGAAAGCAGTGTAGTAAAATAATAACAGTTCTTAAACAGGATAAGCGGAAGAGAATGGATGGATGGATGGAAATTGAAATAGTTTCACCACACATTGACAGGAGGATAAGGTGTGAGCAGTGAACGCACCTTGAAGGTCACGTGACAAAGAGACGCGAGTGAAGCTTCTGGACGAAGAGGGTAAAAGCGAAAAGATTCTTAACGATGGACTTAGGCGGTGCCCCCAGCGCTGTCCTTTGCGAGTTATGTGGGGAGGCCTTCACGCTTCCTGGTAGGGTATTTAAAATTATTTTCTTACAGATTAACGCGCTGTTATACCGTCTTATATGTTTACTGTGTCTGTCCGCTGAGCTAGCAGCCGTAGCAGGTAGCTGAGTTAGCTAATGAGGTTTATAGATAGAGAGGTAGATACCTAGTGTTCATATTAAAAGCGCCGAAAATCGTTAAATCCGAGTTTTCGGGTACTGTTGCTTCTGTGAAGCCGTGACTTAAATCGGCCTTAAATTAGTGCACTTGCACCTCGCAGTAAGGACTAAATTGGCGCCTAAGCAGGAGAGATTTGCCTGTAGTAAATCAGGTATTTGAACAAACCCATAAAAATGAATTACTTAGGACAAAAGAAACTTTTTCTCAGAAGTTTACATTAATAAATTTAAGCTCACTTTATATTAGGGTTGTGCAGTTAATCAAAATTTAATTTCGATTTTGGCTCCAAACAATCATAAAAACAGTATAATCGACAAAAAAAGTGATTACTATTAAAATTATTTTGTCACATTACGATCCGTAATTTCTTGGCCCTGACTTATTCTGCAGTCTCGAGTCTTTGCGGCCCTACACCGTGAAGCTGCATTATGTCTTAATTACCGCTAATTATCGAGCGGGAAAATGGCGTCTAACCGCGCGCATTGAGCGGGTGTGCCTGTTGGTGTGATACGGCAGCGCGTCCGTCATATTGGATGTGGCAGATCTGCGCTGTAAACCGATAAATGTTAATGGGGCTGAACTTCATAAATTTATATATTAGATATACACTAATATACGCCGGGAAACTGGTACAAAAAATTACGTAACTTTCACTAATAATTGAAAATGTTAAATGAGTCCACGTATGTTAGGGGGCAGGCATCAAATCAGCTTAGGTATTTCTAATGTTTTTATGAGTGTTTACAGCTACCAATGTTTGTAACGCTGTTATAGTGATAATTGTCTACAATAACCAGATCCTGACACGTAGATATAACAGCTGCATGTTTTCTGAATTTAAAAAGCATTTTTATATTTACTGAGTTTTATTAATTTAAGTATTATTAATGATGATCTTTAAGGCAAAAAATGAATAAAGTTTATAAATTAAATTAAATAAAAAACAGCAGTAGACACTGATATACTTCATTTTCTTTTAACAGTTAAGCTGTATACTGAAATTATAGATCCATCTTTTATTGCATACAATAAAATTTTATGGTTAAAAAGGTAAAACAACAAAAAAATGCTATATTCAACTTTTGTAAAGTGCTTCATAAATTAAATGTATTATTATTATCATTACACAAAAACAAGGGGCCAAGAAACACAAATGCAAAAATAGACTCGTGCAGGCAGCAGCAAACAGAAGGTCTGGATTTGACCTTCATCAGTCTTTGTTTGTATCAGAGTAGTTAGTTCCGGCTGATGTAGTTAAATAAGATTGACTTCATGGTTTGGAGGTGCACTGCAGGACTACATGGTGTCACTTCAAGGTCTGCAAATTCTGTTTTCAAAATGTTAGAATGGCCAAATACAGTCAGAAACAATTCTTCAGTCTTACCTGTGAAAGGTAATCCTATTTCGATTGTAAAATGGTTCAAACAACTCCATACACTCACAAGAGTGCAGCATCTCTGTCATGTTATGTTTGCCGATTTTGCCACATCCAATATGGCGGCGACCTTGACTTACCAGTCGTGCTCAATGCGGGGCCTAGGTATGCATGTCTATGATCTGCACCTCCCCAGAATATCAAATCTGTAATGTCCCTACCAACCACTGGGCAGGATTAGCAAGGGAAGGAGAGACTATTTATTTATTATTTGTTTAATTTATAATTATTTATATTGTATTTATTTTTATGTTTTATTTATATATTCTGTATTTTATTTTAAATTTAGTATTTATTTTCACAAGATTGTAGAAATGCACTAGATTTCAAAGTATTCATTTTTCTTTAAGTGCAATAAATGCAGTGTTTACAAAGTCAATTAATAATTTCATGATTATGAGTGATTTCAATATTGATCAAAATAATTGTGATTATGTTTTTTTTCCTGTAATTAGCAGCCCTTAAAGTCACTTTGCCAAGAAGTGGCTGCATTTTCTACCTTCTGACAGGAGTGTAATTTCTCACTCAAAATGACATTATATCATTCATGAGAGATAAGTTTAACATGTTTCACAGATTTTAGGCCAAAAATTAATCTACAGGAATTTAAATACAACATATAATTTTTTGGCAAATAACGGAAATCACTTTATGACACAACACCGGCATATCTCCGGAAATCGCTGTTGTCACCGGAAACAGTCGCTACATTTGTTGCAAGTCACTTTTTGGACAAATGAAGTCGCTGTGGGGGGTATGAAAAGGCCTAGTGACAATTAGGGCTGCAACTAAAGATTATTTTGATAGTTGAATAGTAATTATTTTATCAATTAGTCAATCGATTATTTTAATCTTACCTCATCTGTTCATGCCTACCCACCTGTTAACATCACCTTGTTGTTTCTTCTGACAATTAAAATAATGACCCTTAAAAGTACGAGTTTTAAACTAATCAAATATATTTTTAACATTAATGTGACCATCACAATAAATAGCAAATAAACAATGCATATTAAAGTAAATACAATATTTATTTTTAAATGAAAATATAATGTGCAAATAAATAAGAATGGCCTCTGCTCTGCAAGTCCAAATAAGGCTTCAAATTAAATCAAAAAGACATTTCTGTGGCAAAACAGCTGAAAGGTTTACTTATGATTCAGTTTCAGCTCCAGTGACAGGAATGCCAACCTGAGTACTGCAGTATCTTGCGTGTAATATGTACTATTGGACCTTTGCTCTTGGGCAGAGTGGCCCACAAAAGGAGACAAGCTCGGGCTTGCACTCCCCTAGAGGAGAGGCTGCTCAGGCTCGGCCCCTTCTTTTTCCTTCAGGTCACGGCAGTGGGGAAGAAAGAAGGGCTGCTTGAGGTCTGGCCTGGGGAGACTGCTTCCTAGCTCATGGATTCTTGGGATTTCCCACAACTTATGGGGCTTCCTGCAGGCTTCAGGCACCTTGGGGATCCTGAAAGTGGGGGCTGGATGAGACACTTCCTGCACGTATGACTGGTGCGGCACTGATGGGGTGGCGGGTTGGGCACTCCTTAGCAGGCAGAGCTTCAAAGCCTCATCATCTCTTTTTCTCCTCACATCTCTTCTGCATGGAGGTAATAGCTGCACTGAAGAGACCTTGAGGGAAGACAGGTGTGTCAAGGAGCTTCTCTTTTTCCTTAATTGTCAGGTTGGTGAACCTGACCAGCGTGCCTGCTCCTAGAGAACCATGAGACCCATGGGTCTCCCAGTAGCCTGTATTACCACTTTGTGGAGGTGGAGGTCGTGGTCAGTTATGACGCAGATTTCTTCCCACGCAGTGGTATCTGGTTTAGCTGTCAGGTCCTCTTCCAGCTCAGCTTGGTAAGCTGGATACAGGAGGCATTGAGAGTTGAGGTGCCTTGTAGCACTTATAAGTAAGGCTGGAGTGGAAGTGGACTACAACCGCAGTTTCCACAGTGGGCTGTTGAGGCTATCCTCTGTGTGTTTGCGCGTGTCCTGCCATGTCCAGGGAAGATGGCGGCACAGGTTTTTCAACCTCGTTGGTACCTCTGCAGACAACTGGGTTTGGGTTGTTAATCGTAGCCAAAAGAGCTCTTTTCGGGAAAAGGAATATTCCCTTTTTTTGTTTTTTGTAAAAAATAATTTAAAAAAAGAACATCATGCAGGCCATCCACAGAGACATAACAATTGAATTTCAATTTAATTCAATTTAGTTTTATTTATATAGCACCAAATCACAACAGACAGTCGCCTCAAGGCACTTTGTGTTGTAGGTAAAGACCCCACAATAATACAGAGAAAACCAAACAGTCAAACCAACCCCCTACGAGCAAGCACTTGGTGACAGTGGAAAGGAAAAACTCCCTTTTAACAGGAACAACCCTCTAGCAGAACCAGGCTCAGGGAGGGGCAGTCATCTGCCGCGACCAGTTGGGGCTGAGGGGTGGGAGACAGGACAAAAGACACGCTGTGGAAGAGAGGCACAGATTAATAATAATTCATGATCAAATACAGAGTGAAGTATAAACAGAGTAAAGAGGTGAATAAAACGAAGTGGATCATGGGAACCCCCCAGCAGGCCTAGGCCTATATCTGCATAACTAAGGGATAGTTCAGGGCCACCTGATCAAGCCCTAACTATAAGCTTGATCAAAAAGTAAAGTTTTAAGCCTAATGATGACAGCAGTCATGGTTAATTTAGATCAATCCAAAATTTCAGGTCATAAATCCACTGTAAAGGGTTCGTACGGGTGCTGAAAATGCTTTAATTTTAATGTTGTCCTTTCAAGGTTTGAAAAGTGCTTGAATTTTGCATATAGTGCTTGAAAGTGCTTAAAATTGTAACTGCTTTTTTAAAAAAAAAAAAAAAGTAAAAAGTTTGCTTATGAAGTCTAAAATGAAAATTTCTCCACCTGGGCCTGGCCTGCCCATTTGCATGTGGCCTGTCTGTTTGTGACCACACCCCTCCCCTGAATACAGAGTTACCATTTTAATGAGTGTTTGCTGGAAATTTCCAATTATGGATAAGATGAATATGGAATAATTAAGTCAAAAGGCAAGAAAAAAACACAAATAATGTTGTTGTGCGAGCGCAGGTATTCATTCCTCACGAGTAAATTCAACAATGTAGAAGTCAGCAGCCGTGCATCCACAGAGGCGTCCACTTCGTTTGCTTGTACACCACTGCACCATTGCATGGTCTACAGTGATATGGCCTCCGGTCTGGCGAATCAGTTCAAAGGCCTCATTGAATTCTCTAAAATAGGCCATCATCGATTCACAGAATGACTCTACTGATGATATTAGACAGGAACAAGCTGTGAATGCGGTGCAGCAGGTGTGGAAAGCAGCCAAAGCTGCCCGGGATAAATTCAGGAAGATCGGAGGTATTGTTCTAAACGGCTGAATCAAAAATGGAAACTGTACGCAATAAACCGTAGAAAACGATGATGGATTTTATTCACAAGGTATGTACATTAATTGTACGTGTTCCTGGCATGTTTTCTTCTATGCTGACTCATATATTTGTTTGTAATCTGGTGTTTGGCGGCCGACACTGTTGGAAAATCAGTGTCGACTGTCGCACAAGTCGCTAAATGACGAAGGGGGCCAGGGGTGTGGTGGGATGTCCCCCTCGGTGCCGAAGCCAGTCATGCCGTACAACGAGACCACAGTACAAGCACTGTATGTAGACAAAATACAGCGACAAGTTTTCAGGTTTCCAGTGTTTTGCCAAAAAGTGATTTCCGTTTTTTTTATGTATTATTTTTGCTCATATTGGTAAATAGATTTTGGTGCACAGGATTTATGAAGGGCTTATATATAAAATGAAGAAATTGTTTTGCAAATATATTTATGACTCTGCATTATTGTATCTACATTATAATCAATCCAGTCCTTTTTGGTCTTACTCTTTATAGAACGGTCATGTTATATTTGTTGCAATTTCTGCAGCTCTCTTGGCCAGATCTCTCCGGAAAGACATTTGTAATGACGGTGATAGTTTTTACCCTCATTAATAAAGAATATATGAAAGTCTCTTTGCCAAGAAATGATTGCAGCTTCTACCTTGTGACAGGAGTGTTGTGTCTCACTCAAAATGACATCATTCACAAGAGAGATATTTGACATGTTTCACAGATTTTAGGCCAAAATTTTATCTACAGCAATTTAAATACAACCAAACATTTTTTTTCTTTTTTTTTCTTTCAGTGGATGAAATCCCTGGCAATCTCCCTCGTGTGCTTTTATGTGGCCACATCTACTGCACATTTTGCCTGCAGTCTCTTGAGCATGATGGTGTCATCAGATGTCCTGATTGTGAGGTAAAAATTGATCTTGCCCTTCCTTTCTGAGAGGGTCACATCTCAGCCATTGACCATCGCAAATTTAAAAGGATCGCTTTCATCATAAATGACTAGTGGTTCTTTAAATTGTAAAGCAAACATTTCACTTCCCATGATCTTTTCTGCAATAAGGGCATTTGTGCTTCTCATTGTTGAAGAAGGTGTAGAGAGTTGGTAGTAAAGCTTACAATATCCTCTGTAAACCCTGTTGCTGGCCACCTTTAGTTAATAACCATTTAGCTATTTGTTCATTCTTTTAAGGTAAATCAATAAAAGTTGCTGTTGAAAATGTGGTTTTGCATCAAAATTTTTCAAAGCAAAAAGGGGTGAAGGGTGACGGTGAACTAACAAAGTTGTCGTCCCTGCAGTTTGCATCCACTCTTCCTGAAAGTGGAGTGTGTGGTCTGCAGGAAGAGAGCAGAATCATAGGACTCATCTACACTGCTAAAGTAAATAAAATAAAAAGGTAATATGGACCTCTTAATGTTGAGATGAGACATTGTTGTCTTAGTAGCTTTGTAAATGTGAACAACTTTGCCTCCTCCACATGTAATAACAATGTGTCACAGATTTTAGATTATCATAAATGTTTGAGTTTAACCTGTTCTTCTAGTCCTGTAAATGATCCTAAAACTGCTTCTTTCTTTTTTTTATTCAGACAATGATTTTACAAATGTCATTTTCCAATATAATGCCAGTTATTAGTGGTCTTAATTTAGGTTTTAACCTTTTTTTCCAGCTGTTGTCTCTTCAAAAAATTGCCTATAAAAAAATTTGGTTAAAAGAAAAAAATAACAAAAATTGAAGTAAAAAAAATACAATGTGATCAAATCTTTAACTGTTCAGGTCAAACAAAAAATTTCAAGAATTCAGAAGAATTTGCTGAGGTTTCAGTAAACTTCTGAAATGTTGGACAATTTTCAATCAAATACTTTGATTTAAATTGATCTATTTTGGGCCCCCCCAAAAAAAGCATTCTAAAATACAAAAAGTTTGTCAGGAATAATGGATCTTTACTATTGTTTTACAGTAAAAGAGTAAAAAAAAAAAGCTTGTCAAAGACGAACATCATGTTACAGAGTGTAATTGCTCTGGTATTTCTGTCTTCTTAAGCCTCCGATTTAAGAAATCAAAGAATTCCAGAAAGAACAAATTATCACCATCAACAAAGACTCTTGTCGGTACTGAGGACATGGAGCAGGTATGTTTGAGGGATGTCAGAGGTTGCTAGTGGGAAATGAAAGCTGTTTTCTAATTTGAAAGAACTTTAAAATTTTTGTTATATTCTCTATAACATATTTATTCTAGCATGTCATGAGTACAACACAAGTGTCTTTGTGAGGTTACTGACTTAAATGCTTATTGCTTTATTCAGATTGACACATGCTTTCAGCACTGATCAAGAATAGGTTTAGATATATATGTGGCTAATATTCAATAATTATTATAAGTAACATTTCTGGTGCTGTTTTCTTTAGCCAGCTGGTATTGAGAAGACTGTGGATGAGGCATTGGCTCAGGCTGCAGAAAATCTTGCCCAGCTTGTGCGCATCCATGAGGTAAAAGCTGCATAACTACTGCTACTTAAAACTAATCTAAAATGAAATGAACTGAAAATAATTTATACCCTAAATATAACTGAAAATTGTACAGAAACATTTAAGATATTGTATCACAGAATTTTTTTCTTAAACAAAAGAAACATGTTTTTATTGACAGAAACTCATTTCATAGTTGAGATAAGTGCAACAGAAAACTGGTGCTTAAATGCCTAAAATTGCACACAAGTGATGGAACAGATTATAACTAATAAGACGATTTGCCAATAGTATTATTGGGTAGGCTAAAGGTTGTTCACAAGTCCTTGAAAGACAATTTGGGCAAATTGTTTAACAATTCAAAAATAACAATTATGGGCTCAGGAACACTTTTAAAACTATGGTCAATGTAAGTTCATTGCTGTTAACACAGACTAAAGTTAAAACAAAAACATTTATTAACAAGATCAAGAGACGCTGCTGCCCTCTCAGAGCCTGAGCTCATGCAGGATGGAGCCGTGTCCCCCATTTTATAAAGGAAAGGAAACATGGCATCCATGATAGGATAGTGGTACATTATTGCACACAGGTTACTTGCCCTTCTGTGAAGGCACAGTTGAAGCTAAATGATACATACAGGTTTCAGAAGGCCTTGCCTATTTTAGCAAGATGGAGCCAAACACCTTTTTCAAGTATTTACACAAATATTTACTCTGTAGTAACAGTAGCTGCCAAACTACCTCCCTGCAGTCCAGTCCTGTCAGATATTGAAAGTATTTGGTACATTATGAAATGGGAAAATACAATAAAACAAGCCTGTAGATTAATGAGTAGCTAAGAAATCCAAAGATTGTGTGTGTTATTGGATTTGCAAATGTATATTTTTCATTTGAGCAGACACTGACAACTGGCCTGGAACAACAAGTGAAGAAAGAGGTAGCTCGGCTGGAGGTGGAGATCGAGGAAGCTGCATGCAAGGCTTTTCATGCTATTCAAAAGTGGTATGGATATTAAGTCTCTAAGTGTATTTGAGTAGGAAGGCTGTAGGAATGGGAGTGACCCCAGGTCTTTTTTAAATTGTTTTATTTTTTGAATATCAAATAGGAGTTACTATCAGGTGAATAGTTGAATTACAACATTTTCTGTAGAGAAACATAGTTTTACGCCCCACCCCCTGCCCCAACAGGAAGAATACACAGATGAGCCAGCTCACTAACCTGGAGACAGAATTCTTTGCCAGCCAAGCTGCAGTGTGCCATGTCCAGGAGAGAATAAAGGCATTGGAGATTGCCATGCAGATGGCCAGAGAAGTGCGGCGTGTTCCCTTTTTGAAGCAGTACTGCACACTGGATAAGGTATGATTGTTATTCTTATATACATTCTTACAGATTCTTCCTAGTAAGCACACAGTACATGTCAGGTGCAGTAAAACTTGTACCAAGTTGATCTCACTTTGCCTGCTGCAAATTAATGATGCTGCTTTTGTGTGTGTTATAGGTTCTAGAGACACTGCAGGTTCCTGTGGATAACCAGCTATTTGATATGAAGTGCATTAGCATGGGGACTGGAATGAGGTTTGTTATTTTAAACCTTATGTTTGTTTTTCTTTGCTTTGTTTTATTGTAGATTTTGTAAGGACATGTTGCACATTACCAGGTCTATCTTCCAGGCCCTTGTGTAGACTTGGACTAGCTCAAAAAACTGCAAACGCCACCATTAAATTTCAAACTGAAATTTACACACTTACCAGTCTTTACTCCAAATTTATTGAGGTGTAAATGTATGAGTGACAGACTTTGTGCCTAAGGGCATCTGTGTTTGTTTCAGTTGTGTTTTCCAGTTAGAGTGTCTGAATGGTAATTTGGCTTTGTCCTTGAAGATGGAAGTTGGTGACCCCAAAGAGTGAGTGCTAAACCTTTCTCTCTGTATCCAGTACGCCTTTTGAACTGATTTAAGCTTTGACAAAAGAATTGCTTCTTTTTTGAGCATCAGAGTAAAATATCTTTCCTAAGTGGACAGTTTGATTTCACAGAAGTTTGATTTGCTTGGAGTTATATTGTGTTGTTTAAGTGTTCCCTTTATTTTTTTTGATCTGTGTGTGTGTGTGTGTGTGTGTATATATATATATATATATATATATATATATATATATATATATCCATTCACTTCCACTTATCCTGTTCAGGGTTGTGGGGGGGGGGCTGGAGCCTATCCCAGCTGACATTGGGTACACCCTGTACAGGTCACCAGCCTGTTGCAGGGCTAACACAGACAGACAACCATTCATACTGACATGGAAGGGGAATGGAGAATTAGGGCAGATATTTATTGAAATGTACGCGGAGATACAGTATATAAGGCCAAAACAAAGTTTCTGCAATTCTTACAAATTTGAAAGTCAGTATTTGGTATGACCACATTTATTCTTCAGGACTACCTGAACTCTCTGAGGCACCTTTCTTACCAGTTTATTTTAGTGTAGATGCTACACTGGTTCATCCCTTGAGTTGGATGTTTTTTTTTTTAATGCTTCAATGATTCATAGGTAAGTTAAATGGGTAAGTTAAAAGTTAAATGGCTCAACAAACAAACACAAAAACATCCTCTGAAAATGGTCCAGTATGAGGACTGTACTGAAAATGAGTGAAAAAGCAGCCAATGTCCAAAGAGAACTTTTGAAAGGCCTGCAGAAAGTCTGGTTCTTTGGATGCAAAATATTACTAAAAAGGGACTTGTGCACAGTACTATAGCAGGATTGTAGCTAGAAAATGTTCACTGACTGGCACTATCAATACCAAACAACCACTTGCTGGTGCTACTGGATGTGCCCACTAGCTGTGATGATAGTGATCTGTTCCAACAGCTGAAATTCTCAGCCCGGCGTGATAGTATCTCAGCCGGGCGCAGTGCTGGGTGATCAACTGCTAGCTACAACCCTGACTATAGTCATGGTCTATGAGGAGAGTTCCTTTCATCTGTGTAATAGTATACTGTTATTAAACCCATGGCATTGTTCCACTATAGGTTATTGTGTTTAAATAAGTGGTTCTAGTGTAAAATTTGAACACATTGTGGTCATATATATATATATATATATATATATATATATTTAAATATGGGCAATGAAGATTTAATAAATATCTTGGAGCTGTTGGCTTTCAGTGCACTGCTGGTGCTATCTGCCTTGCCTTTTAATTTTGGAATGGGTCTTAATTTGTGAAATTTGTTTTAGGCTGACTCAGTCCCCACCTAAAAACTACCAGCCAGGCAGCTTTAACAAAAAGTCTCACTGGAAGCGTGCAGATGGCAGGAACACTGGCTGTATTCCACACAGTGTCAAGCTCCCCACCCCACCAAAGCAGTGTGAGCAGAGTCCAAGAGCTAGAAGTTCCTCATCACGAGGCTCCTCTCCAAGCCCTCATCGCAGGCTTTCTCACGACAGCTCAGCCTCAGACCTGGGAAGCCCAGATATCATTATTGAGGAGATTTTAGATGACGGACAAAAGCAAGGTGTGTGTTGTTGTCATTAGTGCATTTTTGACATTGATTATCTTAAACAATGCTAGAACCAAAGAGAATCTTAAAATGGAGGCAGAAGAGACACTTAAATCAGTTTGAAATGCTTCCTATAGCCCTCCCGCCAACTGGTCCTGAACTGGCCGGTGCCAAACTGAGAATCAACAGAAGAAAACATCAGTTCTCTTCTAATAAGAGAAATGGTAAGGAATTAATATATTTGTGTTCAGAAATATAATTAGACATTAAATTATTTTTTCTTATGACAAAAATCTAAAGATAAAATCAACATAAGTACATGCACTATGAATCAAATCTTTGATACATGTTGTTGCATTTAACTTTGTGAGCATAATATCAACCCATCAGAAAACACTTATCCCAGCATCCATCATATAAAATTAGCAGGTGTACAGTTATAAATAAGTCATTTTTTACACCATCTCTTTGTTCTCATTTTGTAGTCACACAGTGGGTAGTGGTAACCCACATTGTGAGTCCAAGCCACTTCTATATCCGGTATGTAGCTGAGAAGAGGGAATGTGAGATGCTGTCAGACAAAATCAACAAACTCTGCAGTGGAAGTGATTGTAGCTTCACTGTAAAGGACACAGTGGAGACAGGTTTGTGTATATGTGTGTGAGAAATTTAACTTCAGTTCAAACATATTCCACATTAGGGCTGTTCGATATAATTGTCTGCATTAATACTAGTATAAATTTTTACATGATACCGCAGGTGTTTACATCCCCTAGTGCACACACAAGACAAGCCTGGACAATGGTGGTGTGCAGTGCTGCAAAATTTGGTATCACTGTAACTGATACTTTTAACGTAACCCTCTGAGGTCGACTTGTGCGCCGGGCACGTCCAAATGACCACGCCTATTTAGGATGATGTAGCAGCAGGACGAGTCTCTGTTTCAACATAAGTTGAAAGTGTGGACTTCAGACTAGATCTGTGTTGACAGAGTTATGTTCACTAATTTACGCCATACATTTTTCCTGTATCTTGACCCCATGTTTGTGTGATTCATGCAGGAACAAACAGCAAAAACGGGATATTCGCTAGCAGGAAGTGCACAGGAACTGTTTATGTTAATTTGTGAGGCATCTTATTGTGACACCCGATTGTTCTGCAAATAATTGTACAAAAAGCTGCTGCAGCATTTCCTGCATTTGAGTGTAAATAGTTGTATGCAACTTTGTTTGCCATATTTGTAGATATGTTTTTAAAATTTCCAGCATATATTTGTATTTTAAGTTGTAAAAATAGTTGGTTAAATACGTTTTTGGTTTTCACTGTAAAAAAAAAATCAAATTCTACTCGGATTTTATGTTTTTTTGTGATTTTTAGGTCCTGTAGTAATGCCACAGCTGCAGTTGAGGAAACACACTTGGAGGCTGGAATTCTCTTCACCCGATGTGCAATTTATTTACAAGTGTTGACAGGGAGGGACAGGATGGTGATATGACCAAAAATAAAAGATACAAAAATTATAAAAAGAAACTTGGAACTGTTCAAAATAAATTCAGACATTAACTAAACCAAAGAAACCCAAAAAGGCTAAGCCCATGGCTACTGGGCTCTAGCCAACACACTAGGCCTGCTATGCCACCCTCTCTCTCTCAGGAGCGTTAACTCTGGCTTATAAAGCCTAAGCCCCGCCCCAGAATGAACCACACAAAATTCACTAATTAAGTCTCCCAATTAGTGATTTTGTACCTATGAGCAACAAAACATTTCAGTTACCTCCTTTAAAACTCTGACACAAGATAATCAAAACACTAGTTGGTTCACTGTGTACTAAAGACTGTTTCACAAGGAAAGAAAAGAAAATTCCCCCCTCTACATTCTTACTCACCTAGTGAGCTCCAATCTCCCCTTACTATAAAAAGATTTGGAACCTTCCACATCCTGTTTGGCAGTCCCGATCTCCAAGATGGTGGCAACATGGAATAGAGCATTCAACCAACATTTGGTAATATTGCCATGACTTGGTGCTTACAAATGGTTTTGAATATATGGGCCCATTATATGTTATTTTTCTATGGCATGGAAATAAACAGTTTTAATGCTTAGAAATAAATACCCAAAATCTGTATACTGTTAAATCTAACTGAAATTAAAGTAAGGCAATGAAGGACTGGACCAAAGTACTCTTTGACCTCACATTTACTACTGAAAGAAAACTATTTTGCCGGCAAGATGTTATAACTAATAGAAGTCTCTGCAGTCTGTTATTGGCCATTAAGCATTTAGTCCTACAGGGCACAGGTTACCCTGTGACAGGTCCAATGTATTAATACAGTATGTCAAAATGAATAACTGTACAGTCATACACACGAGGTTGTGCTGAAAATAATGATGCCAAACAAGGCAAGGTAAATAGTTTTTAAGGTGAACTATAAAGGTAAAGGAAAAAGTAGTTAAAAATGACAAATTATACCTCAGAAGGTTAAGAGGCAGAATATGTAGGGGAGAGCAGCATGTCATTATTTATGAAATTAATGCATCATTAATATGCTTAATCTGAATACTTTTTAACGACAGCTAAATTGTGATTTTTTTTTGTTTGTTTGTTTGTTCCACTGTTGGTTAACGCAACAAAACACCATTCAATGTAACTGTGCTCGCCTGGATAGTACTTGATTTCTGTTTTGTTGTCCTATGTAAATTAAAAATGACATAACACAAAAGTGTTAACTGTCAAACCAATAATTTGGTAATTTAGTCAATTGTGGACTAATTCCTATTGGTTTTATTTTATGGGGGAAAAATGCATCACAGATAATTTTTTTTATTCTTCTTTGTTCACTTTTGTTTATGCTGCAGTTTCCCAACATATAATATTGAGACTGCATCAAGCCACACTCTCCATTCAGAGTGGCTCCAGATATACTTAGCACGTTTGACTGTTTTCTTTGTTTCACGGTTCCCTTACAGACTCCTTGATCTTTGTGAAAGGTGAGGAGGGACTCTGGTGCCGGGCTAGAGTGCTTGAACTGTTGCAGAAGGGCTCTTTAGAGCCTGTGAAAGCCTGTGCAGTCACCCAGCTGGCTAGTACACGAGTTTTCTTCCTTGATCACGGACTCACCCAAACCATCACCATAAGGAAGTACACACACAGGTGAGTGAACCTCTGCCCATCTTTGGTTCTGAGAAACTCTGCATTTCTGAGATGATCTATAGAGAGAGATAGAGAGATACTTACTTTATTGATCCCAAAGGAAATCGGGGATGTTGCTGCCATCAAATTCAAAATGAGCTGTTATTTGTGAAATAGTGAAATGTCTCAATTTAAACATTTGATGTGTTTTCTATTCTCTATTGTGAATCAAATATGGGTTTATGAGATTTGCAAATTATTGCCTTCTGTTTTATTTACATTTCCTTAAAGATTTAACTGTCTGGAGCATGTGGTAGTCCGTAGAACTGCATTCTCCCTGCTTCACGGCTGGTTTCCTTTGTTATAAAATTGTCCAGCTTGTAAAGCTGCTGTTTTGCATTTTTTGCCCCTTTATCCAGCACCAGAACAGGATTGTTTCCCATTCACCCCTAAGTAACTGACATCCTACACATAGCTACACAATGATGAGTAGTAGTAAAATATCTTCTTAGTATGCATCACTTTAAAGGAAATATTTCCACAGTTATTGTTGACTCTGTTGATTTTCCTTTTGATCTGAGAGGTGGTACAGTATACTGCACATACTGTGTATGTGCAGTATTCTGTTCAGCTTTTAGTTCATTCTGTATTTTTGTGGATAAATTTACCAGTGAAGACGTGGCCACTGAGACATCACTGAATGCTTTGAACAACCAGCTGAGAAAAGTGGATAGAGCAGTAAAAGCGGACTTGTTAAACTTTGCTCCACTGGTCATCAGATGTTCGTTCAAGGACCTGGTCCCTTATGATGTGGTAAGACAACTGGATTTATACAGTATTTGTATTTGGAAGGATATTTGGTTGCTTTCTTCGAATTTGGATATAATAGTAAAAAAATAAAAAGCTACTTAAGCAAATTTCAAGCATTTCAGAAGACACAAGAAAAACATGAATATGCTGCTTATAACAATTCAACACAAAGAAAAACAAATTAATTTTAACCTTTTAAAAGTTTGTATTTTAAATGCAACTTTATCTAACAGTTTGTTTCCCAGTGAGACATTATACTTTTTTCATAGCTTCTTGTGTTGTACTTTTTATTGTTGAGTCATGTTTTGAAACAGAGCAGCAATAGTAGGAGTTTTGTTTGTGTGTGTGTGTGTGCGTGCGTGTGTAGACAAAGGACTGGAGTAAGGAGGCACAGGTTGAATTCCGCCGTGTAGTTGGCTCTGCAACAGTGGAAATGCAGATTTTGGGTCAGGACAGAGACTTCCTGTTGGTCGACCTGTGGAAAGCTCCCACAGAACAGTCCAGTGACGGATTCATCTCTATCAGAGAGTATCTTGTTTTCATTGAAGTGGCCAGGTACCCATACATGCCCAAGTTAGCCAGGCAAAAATTCCTTAAGTAAATTTATTTAACCAAGAATCAAATTCTATTCAGTTGGACTGTCACTGAAATGGCCTAAACTCGTTTTGTTTTTTCAAAAACTGCTCACAGGCTTTATTGTCCAGTGACAATGGGCAGGAGGCCCCTGCAGTACTACCCACCTGTATATCCCAAGATCAACAGAGAGCTTGATGCTGTGGTGTCCCACGTCAGCAACCCTGCTGACTTCTATATCCACCAGGTACTAAACATGAACAAATGTGTAATATCCTCAAACAAATCTCAGATGCCAGTAATAGAATTTAAACAGACAGATAATTCTTTGTGTCACAATAGTCGTTAATAGATATTTACATTAAACATACATCTATTTTTTTGCCACAAATATGTATATTTTTTTCTTATGTTTGTGTTTTGTATTTTATTTCTTTTTGAAATTTTCCTATATTTACTGGTTGTCTGCATTTACTGTTTAACATCACAACCAGGCTGACAGCATGGAGTTCATATTGCTCTCAGCCAAGCTTCAGGAATTCTACAGTGATCTAGCACTACTGGGAGGAGATGAGCTCAGCATCTACTGCCCTGTAATAGGACAAGCCTGTGTCGCCCGTTTTGATGACACACAGTGGTACAGAGCTCAGGTGATGGGTAAGTATGTGTATGAGCATGTCAAGGTTTGAATAAATGTATTTACCTGTGTGCCATACCTATTTACCATTTCTTATTGAGCTAATAAAATAAGAGAATGTAGTATTAGTAATTCTGCCAATGTCCATTTTATCTAATTTGATATTGCTCATGTAATCCACCTGCTACATTGCTAATTGTGTGGGTTACATCATCACCCAGTGGGTAAGAGAAGAGTGAGATCAAGGAGATTTTCCACTTTCTAGCTATACGAGCGGGATGGCACAGAATCACACAGAATGTGGTCACATACAGCAATAAATTATTGGGCCACTCGTAAGCTAATCAGTCGATGTAAGCATATGAAAAACAGCTGAACTGAATGCTGCTACATCTACATTTTCCATTCTTGTTAAACTGTTTCATAGTTTACACATGCTCTTGTACATGTTTCAAGAATTAACTAATGTTAGTAAGATAAACTAATTTACTTAACAGCTGTAGCGTTTTTTGTTTTGTTTTGTTTTTTAAAACTGGGGTTAATTTAGGCTTTATGAAACCGTAATGGAATTTAGTTGAGGAGGGAAGTGTTTAGGCTTGGTCAGAAACAGTGAAAATGAGTATGTGTACCACCAGTTACAGCTGTCAAGGCTGTGGGTTTTCACTTGTGGCACTTATCCCCTCATTCTGCAAGAGTTGTTTCCCACATTGGATGTGATACAGTTGCTAGAGAAAATGTGTATTCCTTGAGTAGCTAGCAGTGGTTCGTAAAGGGGCTTCTTGCTGGTAAAGCTGGTTGCAAAAAAAAATGCTGCATCAAAAACCTCCTGGTGATTGCTTTGGTTGGTAGCAGATGGCCATGGTAGCTCTTCAGTATTTGTCTGCAAATACTGTTGGCCAAGCCATGGTTTTATTTTACATATATAATTATTTTCTTTTTTCCCCCCTTGATCTTGAAACTTCTCCTTAACCTTCATTGTTCAGTCAACTAAAAAAAAAAAATCAGATTGCAGTGCACTAATGTAACTCTGGTGTGTGTATTAAGGTCATCCAGGGGGACGAAAAGTGGAAGTACGGTATGTCGACTTTGGCGACAGGAAAATCTTGTCAGTCCGTGACTTGAAGAAGATCAAAGATGAGTTTTTTGCCCTTCCTGCCATGGTGAGAGCACAGAATTTTTATGTCAATAGAATCTACAGAATCTGTAAGTTGTTAATAGAAGTAATTTGGCTAAAAATTTATTTCTGATTCCAGTTCAATTCAGTTAACATGGATGTGTATGTGTGGGTCCATTTGCTCATTCCTTAATGAAGTTGGTTATCAGTGTTTCCCACATATAGACTCCACTTGAGGGGCCTGCTCTGGTGTATTTGCTGGCATATTTTAGCATTTAAAAAAAAGTTTTTTATTATTTAAAAATTGGGGGGTGGGTAAAATAGATGTGTATTTGTTTTTAGTTTTGTGTTACGTTTTTGAATAGTGCTTGTTTAAGTCAACAGTAAATGATTTCTCCTGTGTGCAGGCAATCCAGTGCTGTTTGTCTGATGTGATTCCTGCAGAAGGAGAGTCCTGGAGTGATGCCTGTACTAACAGATTCATCGGCCTAGTTAAGAACAAACTGGTCACTATTATAGCTACAGGTACAGTGTGAATCGATGTATGAAACATTAAGCTCTTCTGTAAATATTGAACACGAGAGGCCATTCTTGTAGTCTTTTGTTCTCTGTGTGCCCCTCTAGGGCGAGTGCCTAAGTCTGAGCCTCTCCCAGTCAAACTCTTTCAGGGTAAAGGGCACGAGCCACTAACCAACATTGCTGAGCTGCTGGTCAAAGAAGAGCTGGCCCGCTTCAAAGAGGGGTTAGTCCTCTCAAGTTTGTTTTACAACTTACAATGCAAAGTGTTTCATAAATAAGGTATCCAAAGTTGTATATGTTAAAGGTGCAGTCAGTCATTTGAATTTGTTTAATAGAAAAAAGAATATGTGTGTGTGTGTGTGTGTGTGTGTGTGTGTGTGTGTCTTAGTGAGTGATTGTCTTCCAACAAATTGATGCATTCTCATAAACTTAGAATTAATCCAAATAAAATAGTGGTTTGTGGAAGCTGCCGTGGTGCCCCGCCATGTTGAACACAGTGGCTGAGATAGAAGCAGCCATTTCTCCTAATTGCGTTTTATACATGTGATTAGATACCAGCCACGCACAGTACCAGTCAGTCAGTTTGGACACTCAGGTATGTCCAAACATTTGACTGGAACTGTGTACAGTACGCCAGAGGCGGAGGAAAAGGGATCCCACAGGCATTTGCACATCGTGCAAGCAAACTTAAATTTGTGCCTGCACCTTCAGACTAACGATCATACCTATGTTTTATTCAATTCTGTTTTATTCATGTAGTGACAAATCACAACAGACAGTTGCCTTGAGGTGCTTTATATTGTACGGTGAAGACCCCACAGTAATGCAGAGAAAACTCAACAGTCAAAATGACCCCCCCTATGAGCAAGCATTTGGTGACAGAGGGAAGGAGAAACTCCCTTTTAACAGGAAGAAACCAGTGGCAGAACCAGGCTCAGGGAGGGGCAGTCACCTGCCATGACTGGCTGGTGGTAAGAGGAGGGAGACAGGACAAAAATGCTGTGGATGTGTTTTGTAATCTGGGAATGGGTCCCCTTCACCAAAGAAGCAATAATGTAAAGCAAAGAGACAACACAACCTGATTAAAATACCATCCTCTTCCTTCTTACCTCAAGCCTCATCTCCTGAACTGAAATCAGGACTCTAAAACACAAAAATGTGCATAAACATCCCTATTTATTCCCAATATTCTCACAGTGACTTCTCAGTGGATTAGACATGTGACTCAGGGCAGATGATGACAAGCTGGTTATACCATCTAATATTTGGCCTGAATGTCCTAAAAAAAAAAAAAAATCACACTTTCCCCTCTGATAAACAGTTTGATTAAATTCTAATATCATATGAAAGTACATTGACTAAGCATCAGAGTCCAACAATGTTAGCTCCACTTAAAGAAAGCTTGGCTCACTCCGGCTGTCAACAGCTAGCAGCAGCACTTGTGACAGAAAAGTTCAGGATATCCTCAACAACTCAGTAGCTCTGTCATTGGTCAGAAGTGAGCTTCACTGGCTCATTGACTCAATCGGACTCCTTTCACAAAGTTTTTATAACCACCTCCAGAGTAAATAGATGCGAACACATGCTGACAGCTGAGGTAAACAGCAGACTGACAGCCTACGCTCACTACAGTTGACCAGCAGCCAGAGTTATTTATTCTACAGCAGCCACTGTAGTTAGGATTGTGCACTTGAATTGGGAAGAGTAAGAAAGAACTGTTAACTGCAATCTACAAATTAATGGTGAGATTTTACAATCTTAGCAATCTTATTTTGTACTTTATTGCACAGTATTGTCATTTTTTAAAATTTGTTTTTGGTTCCTTACAACCATTTAGTACATCTTTTCGTCTTTGTGCTCATTTGTAGAGTGTACAGTATTTCCTTTTCAGTTCATTTTCTTCCCTCACTTCCTCTATCTTGTCCACTTACATCTCATCTGATATAGACTGAACTCCAGGCCCTCTGGGAATGATGCAGCCATATGGGACCCTCCACTTGAGCTTGCTTCAGCAACAGGGGGAGCTGATATTCCAGAGCAAATAATCTCTGGAGACCAAAATGAGGAACTGCTTGAGCTTCAGGTGAAGCTCCCTGCCCAGCTCAAAGACCTTAAAGTGAGAGTCAGCCATATCAACTCTCCAAGCAGCTTCTACGTCCAGCTCACACAGTATGAGTCTCACCTCAAAAGGTCAGCTTTTAAAGAATAAGTCATTATAAATATACAGAGTGACAGAATTATCTGTACTGTTCTATAAAATACTAATTCTTTACCACTTAGTCCTATTAGTTTCATGGTCAGTAATTACTTTGAGCTGTTTTGTTGTATGATAGGTTGGCTGGCTGACCTGACATGCAGATTTAGAATTGAAGAAAATTTGAGATTTTTTATTTATTTTTTTCTCCTGCCCTTTCAAGTCACAGTTGGTTTGCACTTTTTTAAATACAATACTGTGCAAATGTCTTGAGCTACCCCTCATTTCTTTATATATTGCCTCAGAAAAAGCTAGTAGCATGAGTGACTCTCACTATGGGAACGCCTCCTACTTGTGCAGTGTGTCCTTTCAAAAATTTGAGGAAACAAAACAAATGTCAGCCCTAAACTGTCTACAGGAGCTGAAAATCTGTCTAGCACAGATGAACAGTATCTGAAGGTCGTGTCCTTAAAAAATAGGAAAAACCTGATTCAGGACCTGAGAGATGCATCTGGCCCCTCAGTTGATCCCTTTACTGTTGTCAGTGCATATTGTTGTGAATATGTACAGAGGAGGTCAGATAAGAGGCATAACAGTGAGTGTCTAAAGCCATAATACTCTGTCATGGTTTGGGGGATGCATTTCATTTTTGGTGTCAAAATTGATGGAATGAAGAAAAGTAGAATCAAATTTTCATCCACCATGCAATACCATCTGGAAAGGTATCTGATTGACAGCAGCTTTAGTCTTAGTCTCAGCTGTTTCGAAGAAAAAGTCGAGGTTTTGTCATATCCTTTTTGGCTGCCGCGATGCTGCTGGCATCTGTTATACAAAAACTTTAACGTTGGTCAGAACTCAAATGATGAGTCCTAGGATGTTCAAATTCACACCATAGATGGACACTGTTAAAGCCATACCCATCAAACTTTACACACTTGTTCCCTGGCTTTACTATAACAACACTTTGAGAAAGAGCCCAAACACACTGCCAGTATAGGAAGAAGTGTAGTAAAAAGCTACTTTTTACTACATTAGATGTAATGTAGTAAAAAGCTACTTTTTACTACATTAGATGTAATGTACAACAAGCAATAGCTGTTCAGCCACTGAAGAGGTTAATTTAGCAGTTTTACTGCCAGTCTTTTAATGTAACCGCTATAGTCACTTATGCCCAATCAAAATAGAATTTTTAAGATGGATAGCTTGTATTGATGCCAACCTCATGAATGCACACAAACTTAATAAGGAGGTCCTGATAGTCATGTGGTGTTGCAAGCATATACTGTTATGGCCCTTTTTGTTTTGGTTTGTTTTCAGGATATGTGAGCTGGTCAAGCAGGAGTGTGCCCAAACAGAGCCCCAGGATGTGGCATGGAAGGCAGACATGTACTGTGCTGCACTCTTTAATGGAGTTTGGGAGAGAGCACAGATCTGCTCTGATGTCATATCTAGCAACACTGCAGAGGTATAACAAGTGCTGCTCCCAACAAAAAGCAGCATCAAACTATTTTTCTTATAATGCAAGAGTTTAACAGCGCTGCGTTTGGCAGAATACTCATCTTTATGATGTAAAAATTACTGCAGGTGGATACTTTAACTTTCTTTCAATTAGAAAGAAAGTCTTCATTTATTTTTCTTTTTTTGGGAGTGGGGGCTTGTAGGAGACCTGTGAAGCTTTTATTAAGAATGTCCACAGCTGTCCACTCACAGTTGAGACATACTAGAATTTTCCTTTAAATGCTAATTCAAGCACACTTGAGACTACATTAGTAACACTGATTATGTCTCTGCTGGCTGGTACCAGGTGAGACTGTGTGATCATGGGAGCACGGTGAAGATCCACGTCAGCAACCTGCGATCGCTGCCATCTTCCTTGATTGGCTCCATGGCATTCGAGTGCACTCTCTATGACATCAGGTTTTACACACACACACGAGTATTTACTTATGAACAAGGACACACAGAATGTATTTGTATATAAAGAGAGCAGACACATTAGGGCCAGGTGGTTTTATTGAAATTTGACATCACAGTATGAAAATCTGACAGTAATATATTTTCTGTCTCAATATCCAATGTCGTTTCACAAAAATCTGAATTTTTTTAAAAAAAATGAAATTATTATAGTAGCTATGACATTAATCAGTCAACATCTGTCTTGGGAGTTTTTAATCAGTTAATCTGTTTTTACAGTTTTTGTGGTGGTGTACATGGATTTGTGTACCCCAATAGTTTCACTTCACTGTGACAGCTTCTGTTTGTTTCCATAAAATTTTAGCATGTTGGTTTGGATAAAATCTGTACTCATTTGTGCTTTTCTTTTCCATTACTTTTTATGTACTCTTTGTCCCTTTAGGCCCGCAGGAGGCCGATCTACCTGGACAGATACAGCCAGTGACTCATTCTGCTACTATTTGACCGGAGCGTCTGCTGTTATGACAATCAAGGTCTTCCTCTCTTTTCCACTCATTATGGCCCAGTTTCTTTGTTTTATTTTCGCCTGTTTGTTGCTCTGTTTTTCCAGTGTGTTTCTACTTGTCTTTCATTTTCCAGGAGATGACCGATGAGCGTCCGGTACCTGTCACTCTGTTCTGCTCTAATAGAATGGGAGTGTTTATTAGCATTGCAGATTTTCTGGTCAGTGAAGGCCTCGCACTCAGGGAAAGAAAGCCAAGGTGTGTGAGTGCATGTTCGACGTGTGTTGGTGCATGTGGGGTTATTGTACGCATCCTTCATTTATCTCTTCTGAATCCCTGTCTTTCTGTTAGATAATACCAATTATTAAATAGAATGTAAATATTTTACGTGAATGTTTCTAATGTTTATCACCTGTTTTGTGGTTTGTTTGTTTTTTCTGTCCTGTTGCAGAGATGCTGTTGTTCAGCAATCCAAAGACATGCGACCACAGTCTCCTGTGAGAGAGATACAAAGTGAGAGTGAGACAGAAAACCGGTTGCACCTGTTCTCTCATTTCTTTCCCCTTCCAGTCATCCATTGTGTCTGGTTGCATGCCTCCAAAACCGGCCACCCGCTCCATTATGACAGCTGAGAAGGTGATTACATACTCACACATACTCTGTGCAAGGTTTATAATAAAAACAACTCTCCAAACTAGTGTGTGTGTGTGTCTGTGTGTGTGTGTGTGTAGGTAAAGACATCAATGTACCAACCCCCGGAGCTGCCATGCCTCGGTCACATTGATATAAAAGTCTCTGCTATCGGAGATGACGGTCTCATTTATGTCAGAACACAAAATGCAGGTACAGAAGACCACACAATTATGGCGATTGCTTGTTTTTGTTTTTTTAATTCTACATACTTTGTCTTTTCATAGAAAGGAAATCTGGCTTAAAACATGTTGGCTGTAATACATATACTTTAAACAGAAATAGCTGTCTGATTTTTATGGTTGACTTTTACAGCAGCCCTGCTGTAATCTGTCTTTAATATGCCTGTAAAGTGCTGCTGTTTGTGTCTGTTGGCATGTATTAGGTTGACAAAGTGTACCTGCCTAAAGTGAAAATAAGAGTATATTTGTTCATCTGACAGATTATCAGCTTGGAGCAGCTCAGGGAGAGGATTCAGCAGAGCATGAAGGCATTGCCCAGACAGAAGCCCTACACCTGGAAGTCAGTCCTGGGCTGTGCTGTCATTGGACCTGACATGTTGTGGTACAGAGGACAGTTGTTGGAGGTCCTGGGAGGGCATGTTAAGGTCAGGAAGAGCCCTTTGTTATTTCTGTGGGTGCTTTTGAAGTAAACAAATTTTGCTTTTTAAACAAGAAAAGAACCAAAACAGTGGTTGCTAGGAAAATCTGGTCAAACAATGGATGGAATTCCGTAAGAGAGGAATAATTTTTAGCTTTACTGTCATAAAGTTAATATATAATACTTATTTAGTATTAACATAAGTATTGAAACTTGATGGGGCTTGATATTTCACAACTACAATATGTCATCAACAGTCTATGCTAAACCATATATGCATGTTAAAAACCTTTCCTTGATGGTATATTGATGTGATTTCTGTGAATGTTTGTGGTACCAGGTACAGTACGTTGATTATGGTCTGGTGGAGAACATCCCGGTGGTTCATCTGTACCCCGTCCTGCTGTGTGATGATGTTCCTCAGCTCTGCATGACCTCTCAGCTGCATGGCATCAACCCTGTAAGAAAGAGACTGCCTGTCTGTCCACCTTTAAAAAAGGCTCTCATCCAACATCCCATGTGGACTCTAGCACCCATGCATGTGTGGAAAGTGTGACTTGGGTTTAATGAGTGGTCCTAGTGGCCTAGTTATTTTTGTTGAACGATCTATAAAGTAATTGAGGACTTTAGAGTGGAAGATAGTTTTGCAACACCTAAAGGCAAGTTTTTCCACTTGTGGTTTTAGATGTGCGTTAACTTTAAATGTTTCAGAGCTGAGACACTTACACAAAAAGTAGTTGAATAAACGTTTACTTCTGAAAACCAGCAGAAGAAAATGAGCTCCTACAAAAAAAAGACAGTTATGGTTTCTAGAATCACGGCCTCATCAGTGTTTTTTCAGAAGTATACCGAGAACAAAGTGGGGCAGGGGCCAGTAGAGTGAAATAGGGCAATTAAAAGAACAGGGGTAACTGCTGCTTTATCATCAGGTATTGAAGTAATTCTGCTTTTTCACCTCTGTGTCTGCAGGTTGGTGGTAAATGGCAACGGGATGCAGTGGCCCTGATGAGAGAGTTGCTGCTAAACCGATCTGTGGATATAAACGTTGTGGTAAAAATGCACAAATGAATCAGGCAGTATTGTTTTACACAACTGTTAAACTGGAGATGCTAGCTATAATATTATTATTATTATTAGTTGTAAAGTAACACGTGATCCCTTGTGTGTGTTTTTGTGTGATAGGAGCTGCCAGCTGATCCAAGGGGACCTCTCACCATTGAGCTCTTCTTAGATGATTTGAGCCTCAGCACGATCCTGTGTCATCACGAACATGCCTCCATAGATCGGACTGTGTCACCTCTTAAGGTCTCCATTTGTGTTGGTGTTTAATTTTTCCAAAATTAAGCACTGTTAGTAATTTACTCAGGAGTATGTGTGCTTCTCTGCAGGGGCTCTCAGTGATGTCCCCTGCCCCTGTCTTGGACGACTGGGATATTAACACTGAGGTATTATAGTAAAACTGAAGAAATGTATATTACAAAATGTCACTTTAACCTACCTGAAGTGTCTTTGCAGTTCATTTTAAGCAAAGATCAGCATTACTCCTACAAGGTGTGATCATAATTCTGGGACTCCATCCGTAGAAATCAAAAACTTGACCTCATTTAAATTTGGCTGATCTCGCCTTCAAGGTCATCTTCTCATTGACCTGTGGGTCACTTTCACTGCTACTGTTAGACCTATCATATTACTCAAGCTGTAAGCTTATGAAGGTAACTAAAGCAAGTTATTATGCTTTCGATGTTTTCCTGTTTTACTGTGCTTGAATAGATCCTGTGTAGACACACGTGTAGTATTAAGGTTGCTGCTAGATCTTCTGTGCAGATTGAGTGTTAATGATGTGTTTTCAGGGTTTGAAGGGCCCAGAGGAGCCAATGCTGGGGTCCTTTACCTACCCAAACCTGCCACAGGAGGGAGAGCGCTTTAAAGTTGAGGTCAAACATCTGTTGACCCCAATGAGGTAGCTACTCATTACATTATCTATTTAAAAAAAAAAACATGCTGCTGTACAAACAAGAAACTGTCACAAATCCTTTTAGCAAAGCTGACAGCAATACTTTTGTTAATAAAAGATTGTTCTGTCTCCTGCAGCTGTTCCTGTGGCCCTTGGAAGAAATGGCTGATGTGGAGGTTAACGGAGAGACTCTAGATGAGGCTTTGACCAGAATCAATAGAAACATTGGCAGTCTGACCAGACTCAGCAGCTTCCCTGAGGGTAATGTTTCACTGTGTCCAGACAGATTTGAAAAGATTTAAGAAAGTAACATCATTGAGATTTATTTGAAATATACAGAGGTGTCAGAAGTACAAGCATTCTTCACTTAAGTAGCACACTAAGCAGGAGAATGAGTACAGTGAGGGGTTTAAGTGAGATTTGACAGGTGTGGGAACCCTAACATTGGGTGTAGTGATGCAGTGTGGGGAAAAGAATCACTTAGAAATAAGTTACAATCATTTTTATTTTGTGTAATCCAGAAGATTTTGTGTACACTTTATCAAGTGTCACTGAGCAGTTGTTACCTTTAAATCTAACCTCTTCTTCCTCCTGTCATCTTTCTCCATCACTGACTGAAGTTTTGTCATTCTTTTCTCTTCGTAGGAAATACAGCAACTAGCTAACAGACGCACTGTGTGGGAAACTGCACAGTTTGTGTGTCTGCTGATATTTGCTGAGCTAATAATAACATTGCATTTGAAATTACCTGCCACTTAAAAAACAAAAACAAAAAAAAAACACTGTGCCACTTTCATCTCTTTGTGTGCAATAAACACCAGTGATAGGTGCACCAGCAGGATTGGCTTTTATGTTATTGTTCAATCCATTCAGTCAAAACAATTTGATACTTGAAAGTGTGCACCTAAAGTAATGAGCCTATTTTTAAAATGTAAGGGTTGTCTAAAAATGTAGGGAGTAAAAATTTGTCAGAAAAATAAATACTTAAGGACAGATACCTGAAAACTCTATTGAATTCTATTCTAATAGTATTGGTACTTATCACATCTGGAAATATACATAGTTGATCTATGAACTGTAAATGCTCTTGATTTGCTGCTGGATCTTTGGTTGTCATCTTGTCATTCAGTCCAGTATTAACTACATTTCTGGATTAGAATAAAAATTTATTGAGCTTTACATGATATGTTCACGTGGCCTTGCATGTTTCAGGGACCTGCTTGATTTTACCCTCCTCTGCTGTCATTCTTGTACCTGCTCACACAGAGGAACACAAAGGCAATGTGGAAAGTGATCTTTTCCAACCATGTACCTTTTACTTGTACTGACATCACTCAGTCACTGAATTGCAGACACTTCTATGCAAGACTGAATAAGTTGGACCCGCCCAACACTTGTTGTGTTTTCCAGGTGGTCCATGTCTGGCTGAGTACAGTGATGGAAAGTACTATCGGGCCAGGATTGTGAAGTTCATCACTGTGGAGCCTGTCACCCTCCTGGTACAGCACGTTGATTTTGGCTCTGACGACACTCTGTCAACCAGCAAGTATGAACCATAACATCCTAATATTACACTTACTCTGTAGACAATGAATTTATGTACAAACATTTCTTAGCCCAAGTGCCCAAAACTTTACGTGCATAAATCTGTGGCTTGTTGGTGGGAAAGAGGAGAAGTAAATTTGTATGTGTTATGGACAGCCGGTTTAATGTTAAGTCCAACATTTTAAACCTTTTTTGGTAAGCTTTATTTTGATGAACTGAGGGACGTCTTCAGAGGCCTGCACTGTGAAGCAGGGTTTGCGGCTATCCAGGTAACTTCAAGGTTACACTGGAGGGTTTTTGGTATGGCAAAGGTGCTTCACTCACTATATCACTGTGTTAACTTATGTTGCTGCTAACAATCCTCTGGAAGATCCCTCAGGACTCAATGCATGGATAATAATGGAGTCCAAACATTTTTTAAAGAGCTTTCAAAGTCTTTTTCATTTAAACACGTAATACAGCTTTCAGTGTTGTTGTTGTTTGTTTTTTTTTCTAATAATACGGTTTTACTTTTAATTGTGAAATCTGTCGCTCTGCAGCCAGTAGAGATTTGGTTATATGCTGCCATTGCTGTTTTATGTGAACATGCTTGCAACTAGTTTGAGAAAACATGGGTTGAATTATCCAGTTGATAACCACCATCATATGACCACTTAGCCTCATTGCTGATATTGGACTAAGTGAATCCAGATAAGAAAAAGATACTTGGTTTTGTAATCCAAGGCCCAGCTCTAGGGCTGCTGTTTGTTTAACTTTGAATTTCTTATAGACCCACCCTGAGTGAGGTTTATTTGACAGATGTTGTGGACACATGGATGTGTTGTGTGGTGTTCTGATAATTTGTTGCTTCCTGGCAGGCTACGTCAAATGCCTGCTGAGCTGCTGCAGTTTCCATGCAGGGCACTAAAAGTCAAAGTCACTGGCTTCAGAGCTCCAAGTGTCACAAGGGATGAAAATGTGCTGCCCTACAGCCCCAAATGGAGCGTGAAGGCTGCAATGGTCATGATTGACCTGTTGCACACAAACATCACTGCCTTTGTTGTGGTATGAAACACTCACAAAGTACAACTGTTCTTAAAACCAAGAAAGTAGACATAACAGATGTCTGTTTCACAGATGTTTCAGGTGGATTGGACCTTAAATGATTGTCATTCAAGGGTACCATGAGGGCTTTTTGCAAACAGTACACCAGAATGTGTTATCTTTATCTTTGAGCTCTAAGAGAACACAAACATAACAAATGTCCTAATTAAACATTTTCAGACACTTTCTACAGCACTGTGAAATCTGCATGCTTTATGCCAGTGTTTACTAGCAATTTTATTCAATCCCTTCTTGAGCCCTTTTTATATTTTGAAAAATCTAGGAAGCCCAATTCCTGTAAAGGTTTACATATGCTATACCTTCAGATATACCTTCAGTGATTTACTTTTAATACAGAAGAAAACTAAAATATGGTGAAGATGACACTTATTTTTTACACTGATTTCCCGGCCGGTTAATGATTCAAATTGGCTGATTTTAGTGTTATCAGCTCCAGTTTGTTTATATGTAGTCTGAATGCACACAGCTTCTCAATTCAAAAAGTGAAAACCATTTCCTGCACCACCGTAGGAATAGTTCCCATCATCTTGATACGATGCTGAATCTGTTGAACGTTTCTAGCACTTTGTTGAATCTTTACCAGATTTCAGGCAGTTCTGAAGACAGAAGGGGGGGTCCAATCTGGTACTAGCAATTGTGACTAATAAATTGGTGTATACACCAAACAAGCATAATGTTATGACCACCTGCCTGATATTTGGTCCCCCTTTTGCTGCCAACACAGTCCTGACCTGTCACCGCCTGGACTCTATTAGACCCCTGAAGGTGTGCTGTGGTATCTGATTGTTAGCAGCAGACCCTTTAAGTCCTGTAAGCTGCGAGGTGAGGTATCCATGGATTGGACTTGTTTGTCCAGCACATCCCAGAGATGCTCGATTGGATTGAGATCTGGGGAATTTGGAGGCCACATAAACGCCTCAAACTCAATGCGCTCCTTAAACCATTCCTGAAGCATTTTTGCTTTGTGGCAGGGAGCGTTATCCTACTGAAAGAGGCCACGGCTATCAGGGAATACTGTTTCCATGAAAGGGTGTACATAGTCTGCAGTAATGTTTTGGTAGGTGGTACATGTCAAAGTAACATCCACATGGATGGCCGGACCCAAGGTTTCCTAGCAGAACATTGCTCAAACAATCACACTGCCTCGCCGGCTTGCCTTCTTCCCATAGTGCATCCTGGTGCCAGGTGTTCCCCAGGTAAATGATGCACATGCACCTGGGCATCCACATGATGTAAAAACATGATTCATCAGACCAGGACACCTTTTTCCATTGCTCTGTGGTCCACTTCTGATGCCAACGTGCTCATTGTTGGTGCTCTCAGCAGGTCACGGATCAGCATGGGCACTCTGACTGGTCTGCAGCTATGAAGCCCCATACTCAACAAACTGTGATGCTCTGTGCATTCTGACACATTCCAGAAAAAGATGAGGTGTTGTCCTAGCCTCTGCATCGGCCATGTCTGTTGCACAAAAACTTTAATTTCAGCCATAACTCAAGAACGATGTCAAATTTACACTACAGATGCATACTGTTCAAGCTATACCAATCAAACTTTACTATTTAATTTTACTATTTACTACTTTCAGACTTTACTATATCAGCATTTTGACCCCCTCCCCCTTCAATCCCGTTACAAATCCAAAACAACCGAGCGTGTGCACCTGCTCAGCAGTGCTCTTGCACCTGCTTCTAACATGTTAACTTTTAGGATAAAGTGTTCACCTGCTCCCTGATATATCCCACCCACGAAAAGGTGTCATGATGAAGAGATAAGAGTTATCCACTTTACTTGTCAGTGGTCACAATGTCATGATTGATTTGGTGTATTAACAAGACTACATAATAAATTTAAATAAGTCAGAACACCTACTCTGTTGCACGAAGTGTATTGTATAATCTGTGGTCTCAGATTTTGTCAGAATAAAAGGCTTTTTTTGTTTGTTTGTCAGTATCTCAGTGCCTTCATGTGTTGTTCACTGTTTAGGCTAAAGAACCAGAGCTCAAAGTGCTGCTGTACAACGAAGATGGAGAGTTGGTCCATCTGCCTCTGGTGAGCAGTGGACTAGCTGAACTTGAGTAACTGAAAGGAGAATCTTTACACCTGCCAGATACTATTCAGGTAAGTTTTCAGCTTTTATTTCAAGCATGAAAATTTTTGTAGACAGAAAACTTTTTGAAATGTGTGAACTTGATTCTAGAGGTATGAAGTTGTCACACCGTAATCCCTGCCCCTACTAAAGTGCCTGAATGGGATCCAGTTCTACAGCATACTGTTAAATACAGCTCACATAAGCTTTGTGGCTAACAGTGAAACAGTGCTGTAGACCTGTGTGTGGGGAATTGTGATTCAGGATTTTTCACTCTTTCTGGCTCAGTTACTGATCAAATATAAATTCACATTGAAGTTGCAGCTCTGAAGCCAAAACGGATCAGATATTAAATGTTGCAGTGAAATAAACGTAATCGGCAGAATCTGTAAAACAATAGATTTGACTGGTAAGTTTATTAGCTTGCTTTTAATACATTTACCATAATCTTTCCAGGTTTACGGGCTTTCGTGTTTTGTGATCTTCTGGATTTCATTGTGTTGTTGGACTGCTGTTCTTAATTTTTACTGAAGGTTTGACCAGTCTTTACTTTCAAATTGTTCCTGCAGAGCATTAAGTTCACTTTTTTTAAGCTGTTAATTTAGCTCTTTGTTTTCTAGTCATTTGACTTGTGAGGCAAACCTAATTAAAGTATTCCTTTGTTCACTCACTGCTGCAGTGTGTTTTTATTAAGATGCTCTAAAGAGAAGGACTCTGGTACAGTATCTACAAAAAACACTCACCCAAGACACTAAATCTTAAAAAAAATAAATAAATAAAATTTATTTTACAAAAAAAATACAGCTAGCTAAATATGTATAACAGTTTTACAAACACTTGAAACCAAAATGAATTTCATGCGCAGCCTACTAAAGCGGTTCATCCTGTATCTGTCGAGCACTTCCACACGCCTGAACACAAACAAAATGAATCCATGTATTTGCCATCCAGACTGTGTTAAGCTATAAAGATGTTTGGATAATAAGCAGGGAACATCCTGGAACAAACCGATAATGAAGTTTTCTTGCAAACCAAGGTCCTGTTTAAGAGTCATCAGGCTGTCAGTACTTTGAGGTATAATGTGTTGCATTCCTTTCTTACCTCAGATCATCTGAAAATGTGTTCAAACATGTTTGTTTTTATGCCTGTGCTGTTTTCCTGACTTTAATGCACTGCTACGAGCCTGTTCCAGTTCTGCTTCAGGCTCGGGTTCGGACCCACTGGCACAAAAGCATGTCACATCCCCGCTAATTGCTACATATAGACAGAAGTAGTTAAAAAAAAAAAAAAAATTAGTAAGTTGATTTGTGAAAAGTCAGGAGTAACAACTTAAGAATATCAAAACAGCTTGAACTGTTACACCACTGAAATAACAGTGTCCAAAGGTGGCAGAATCCATCCCTAAAGCTCACCTCTGTCAATTATCACATTTGACTAAGGAAATAAATACAGAAAGAAAAAGCACCAAACTCTGACACCCCTGTCTCATTTCCTAGACACTTCTTGCAGTTTAAACAACAGCTGCAGTAATAAAAATGCTTAAAACAAAGTCTCAGTCACTGAGATGCACCACATTTCTCCACCTTGTCCAGGATGACATTTCCATCTTTGTCTTTGATCCTGAGCCGCCCGGTGGGGTAGCGGGCTTCTTCCTCCCGTCTGCGTAGACTGTCTTTACTGTGCCATCTGGATACTCTCGCCTCTTGTAGTCTGCCGTGTGAACCTCCTTCTGGCCCGTGTTGAAAAGGATCTCTTTGGTGCCGTCCCTGAGAGAAACAGGATGTGTTCATGTCCAGTTAGTGTTCATTTAAATCTGAGAGGTAGAAACATCTGACAGTTGATTGGCCAGTCTGTTGACACAAAATAAGAGGGGTTACAATTGTCAATCTTTTTATTGTCATATTCTTTAGGTATTTGGTTCTTCCTCTTCCAACATATCTGACTGTGCTATATGGTCTTATTTGCTCTTTAGCTTTATACATAACATTGATGAGGCTCAGGGTAGATGTGGGAAAGAGGGCCCAGAAGTCCTACAAGAATGTTACTGTTTACTCAGATCTGTTCATTTGTGTAAAATATCTGCAGGGTTCGTACAGGTGCTGGAAATCCTTGAAAAAACTTGGATTTTAATCTTGTGTTTTCAAGGTTTGAAAAGTGCGTGAATTTTGGATATAGTGCTTGAAGCTGCTTGAAATTGTAACCTTTAAAAAAAAAAAAATTTAATAGTTTGCTTATGAGATGGAGAAAGAAAATGAGTCAAAGTCTAAAATGAAATTTTTTAGCCTGGGCCTGGCCTGCATGTCTGTTTGTGACCCCGCCCCTCCCCCAAAGACAGAGTCACCATTCGAATGAGTGTTGACTGGAAAATGGCAAATTCCAATTATGGATAAGTACGGGATTATATTTATGTCAAAAGTCACACACGAGAAGCGCAGGTATTCATTCCTCGCAAGTAAATTCAACAACTTGCGTGCATAGAACTCTGCAGCTGTGTGAACAGAGAAACACGGACGCATACGAGTGTCTGCTGTGCGCCCATATGAAGAAACTGACTTTTGACCGTTTGGGTGGAGCCTAATGTGATTGGTCACTTTGATGGATAGTTCAGGTTACTGGGTTAGACCGAGTCACACCGTGGGGGCAACATAAGAGCTGTTTTAACCCAAATTTGCTCACAGTCTGGAGAACAAAGTTTCCAGAATTAACCGTCAGTAGTTATTGTTTTCTGTCAAGTGACTTATGGGATCTTTTTAATAATTTTTAATGTGGTGCTTAAAAAGTGCTTGAATTTAACCATGGAAAAGGTGTATGAACCCTGTATTTGCTATCTAACCATAAGGCTTTAAGGGGTATGCCTGGTAGAGGCAGTCATGCCAAAGACTAAATAATTCATTATAAATGTTAGTAAGTGATTAAATGCAAAGGTAAATGCAGCTAACCTTAAGCAGACATCCAGTTTTTAAACATAGACATAAATGACTTACGGGTTAACCTGGATGATGGTCCCGTCAGTCAGTACGCTTTCCTCCCTGCCGTCAGGGAAAAGGTTCTTTACCGTCTGGTCTGGGAAGGTGATTTCCTTATGCCCGTCAGGGAAGTGTTTCTCTGTAGCAGGAATAAAAACCGAGTTAGTACACAAGATGACTGTCAGAAAGGAGTTTTGTTGTACTTAAATAATTTAACTTTTACTCCACTGCAATTAAGAGGGAGATAATGTAGTATGGTCATTTTTAAAGTTAAATCTTCAAAAAGGAAACAGTGCGTTTCTAGATATTCGTACTTAAAGTTGTTCCTGTATACTCCATAGTGCACTACAGATATCCTGAGTACAAAATTTTGACTTAATTATCATGATGGGAATTTAGACAGGATTTACTTTGGATGCAGTAAACACTGGGTGGCTGTGGGTCTAGTAACTGACTTCTGACAGGCCTTGTTATATAATTTTAGAATTACTCTGACAGTGGAGCAGTTCCATATTGTGCTCTGCCGACAGATCAAATGAGATGGGAATATTTCACTTCTTCCTCGTCTGCTCTCACCTGTCTGGTTGTTGGCGAAGTGCAGGACCTCCATGCCATCTGGGTAGGTGATATGCGTAGTCTGGGTCTCGGCGTAGTAGTAGACCTGAGCACAAAGGGCACCACTGCATTAGTTAACATCAAACAAGGGAAACATAGAGAGGTCTTTCTTAGATCAGAGCCATACGAGAGTTTATTTGTGAGATCCCAGATCTATTCCTTTTGCATCCTTCACTGAACTTAGTGGTAAACGTTTAGATTTTTCATCCTTTATTGAACTCAACTGTTCATGTCCAATAAGACATAAAAAAAAAACAAAAATAAAAAACTATCCACCTTTTCCTCACTTTTAATTCCTGAAAAAAATTCCCTTAGATGTTAATTCGGCATCCCATTATCTGAGAATCATCTTCTAAAACTGAATGCTTCTGCTTAGTTTAACCCGACATGTACCAGCATTTGTGTTCAAATCTCAGCAGAGAGGATGGTGTACTCCAGATACACATGAATAAAAGCAAACCAAAACCTTGAAGAATGAGTCATTGCAGTTTTTCTTGTTTCTCATCTTTCTATGCTAAAATCTCATTGTTATATCAGGTAGTCTGTGTGTGTGTGTAGCTGTTTGCTCTGGCTCTTCAGAAAGGAAAGGTTAACACATTCAAATGGCTGTGAAAGGCCTTCCTGGCCTCTGCACCTACATCACCTTGTTTGTCCTTTTTAGTTAAATTCATTTTAAATCTGTCAGATGTTTTCATATCTTCATATTGCTTCCCCCTGAATAACTCCTCTAACAAATGAATCAGAATGAGGTTGGTCAGTTCGACAGCACCTCCCTAGGGCAGTGCTGTATGCCTGACAAGCCGCCCCTCCCCTCCTTCCTCACGTCCTTCCCTTAAGCAAGTCCAGCACACACAGCAGGGGACCAGAGTGAATATTTTACTGAAAATATGACCTTCACACAGCGTGAACATCTCACCACTCTCTGGTCGGCGGTGACTTGTTTAGTATCTCCGTTGAAGAAGGTGACCTTGACCGTCAGTCCGTCTGCTGAAGCCTCCTTCCTGGTCCCGTTGGGGAAAATTACAGGCGATCGCCGCTGACCAGAACCTTCTCTACCTGGAAGGATCAGAAGGAGAGCTCCATCAACAACTTCTACTGAAGAAAGAAAAGTTAGTGTAAACTTCATATATAGCTGACAGGAAGTTTTAGGTTATCCTACAGATTTTAAACAGCGACTCAATTGCTCATAATTCAAATGTTACCTTCAGTATTGTTTCCTGTTGAAAACTGGGCCAAACTCAGCTGTGTATAACTGTCCTCAACATCACAAAGCAGAGGCACATTATCTGATTTGATATTACTCAAGCCATGATCGTAAATAAAAGAATCAAATGAGGCACCCACTGCCTGCTTTGTGTGTTTACTCAGCACATCTATCTGGTGGTGCGCATTAATATTTTATATTCTGATGACGTAAATCTTTATTTTCTCACCCTGCCATCAGGATGTGCGATAACCTCCTTGGCTGATTCGGTCTCTTCAGCCTTACTTCGCTCAAGCTCCTTCGGTGGAGAATCTCTTTCCTGCAATGTGAAGATTTTGAACGTGAGCACAGGCACGAAGTTCTGTGACAGAGCAGCATGTACAAACAGGCCTCTCCACAACTCTGAACAAAATGTGCTTACAAAAAGGGTGAAGAAACCACAGTTTAAACTGGGATAGGGGTGGAAATTGGGTTTAACTGGACACCTGATATATATTTTTTAAAACAAGTTTTTTTTAATTGTTCTGTCTCTGATGTAGAATCAGATTAATAAACCTGACTTTTCAAATGTATCTCCTAAATTTGTGCTTAACACATAAACGTTGCCCTTTTGTATCTGTCAGTGGATGTTTTACATCATTTACAGGAAACTGCTGTATTTGTATAACACTGATGATGATGCTGCTTACCTGAGAGCAGTTGTGTAAGTGTTCCTGGGTCGGTGGTATTTCCTGACTGCTGGCAGGTGCTGACCTCTCCTCTGTCCTCCTGCTGGATACTGAGGCGGAAGAGGAGGCCGGGTCCCGCTGGCTTCCTCAGGCTGCTCTTTATTCCTGCAGAAAATAAAAATGTGAGCAATAAAGAATTTGCAGCTATTAAGATGACAGCTCATCCATTAAACTGGTTGGGCAGTTTTACAGTGTGCAGGGTTCGGGGTGTTTACGATATTTGTGACTCATAAATTATGATCAGGAACAGAAACACTAAAAATTTCTGAAGTAAATAAAATCTTCACTATGGTCCAACCTGCAGATCTGGCAAACAGACATTTGCAAACCCAGAAGAACCAACATCATAACTGATTTCAGGTCACATTTGCATCCAGCTGGCAAAGCCTGGTCTAATCACTATTGTTGTTCTGAGTTCCCTGCATACAGATGTGAGACACACCACTTTGTCCACCAGCTACCATTGTAGTGGGTTTTTAATAAGATTTTATGCTGCCTCTGGTTGAAAATGACACTATAATAGCTACAAGAGTTGCATTGAGCTCGAAGTTCACGTAAAGTGAGTTGGCTGTTCTTTGTTGCAAACAATGACTTACTGCTCTCAAATAAGAGCATCGCCTCAGATCCTCAGGCAGGCTGAGGCTGACGTCTGGCTGTTTTCCAAAGTTCTTCTAGAAGCACCTCCACCCACTTTTGTACCACTCCTTTGACAAGTTACAATGAGATCCTTTGTTTAGATAGTAAAAAATTATAGTAGTTTTAAAGGGAAACCTGTGGGTCAAAGTTATGGTGCAAGTGTGAACAGAGAGGCAGCAGCAGAGCACAGCGTGTCCACCTGCTCAAACAAAGCATCTTCAGGTTATAGGTCAACAAAAACCTCTTACTCTAACATCCACGTGTCACAAAAGATTCAGATCGAATCCCTCTGAATGGAAACTTCACTGTACCTGCAGCACCCTGACTGCTGTCCTTGGAGTTCGTTCTAGTGGCTGCAGCAGTGCCGACCTGTGGAGGGCTGCTGTCACTCTCTCTGGAGTGAAGAGGACTCTGGAAACAAAGAGGGAATTCACTGTTACTCCAATTGGAAAAAATGTGAAGATATAAGTAGAGCTCCTGGTACAGCCAATGAAAGCCTTCAAGGCTGTCAAAGTAAACTGTGCAGCTCACTGCTGTGTAGAAGACTGCAAAACAGTGACAAGTAGTTACGCAACCACAACTTCTCCCACAGTTTCCTCTGCATGCTGATTCAAGGTTTTTACTTCAGGTTTGAACCAAGAATCATAATTCTTAGATAAAACTAACAGACTTTATGAATAAACTTACAGCAAATTTGACTCCTTTGGTCACAGATGGCGTGTTGTACTCAAACACACTAGGACCTTCCTTTGTTCCCCTGTCCTCAGCGGTGGCAAGGTTTTTCTTCCAGGCACTCAGCTAGGAGCTTCTCCATCATGTGGATCTTCAATTCAAAGGCAAAGAAACTTTCTTGACTTAAGAAAACTGGCTGGGTGGACTTCTTTTAGACGTGTTCTCTACAATCCAGAGACAGGCTGTATTTCAAAGCTATTGCTAAAGAGGGAAAAGGGCAGGCAGCCAGTGGGGTACCTTCCGGAGTGAACTGTTCTCTTGTCTGAGGGAGTCGATCTGTTGCCGCAGACGGCCATGTGTGGAAGCCCAGCGGCACTCCCTCCTCTTCAGCTCCTCCTGCAGGGAGCTCAGCTGCTGCTTCAGCTCCTGATGTGAGGAGCAGAGGGGAGAATAAAGGCAGGCGGTGTTAAGATTTCAGACAATACAACACAAGAATTCAACTCTAAAACATGCAGGATGTTAAAGTCTTTTTTTTAGCATTAATAACTAAATTATGTATAGTTTAGGAGATTATATATCCTTAATTTATATACATTATGTATTAAATGGCTCTGCAATGTGTGTGGAGATTCATTATTTAAAAAACAAGAAAATCACTGTTTTGATTACTCCAGTGCTTCTTATTTACACATTTGAGATTTGCAGAATTAATAAATGTGATCATTTGTCCGCGCATCACCTGGATCTCTTCTCGTTCCTTCTTGTCGGGAATAGCTCTGGCTGCTGACACGTGCTTCTCAAACAGTTTGCGCTCCTTTCTGCAGCTTCCTGTTTTCCTCTTTCTTGTACTCCTCAAACTTGACCATCTCCTCTGCTTTTCTCTGCTCAAACTCCAAACGCTCTTTCCTGCAAAACAAAGTTCAAACATACATTACACAAGAAAGGAGAGGAAAAATACTGACTTTACAAAAATATTCCTCCCAGAATTGAGAGCTGGATGTAACACTGTGGAGGTTACTTCCAAAGTCCAAATGCACTGTCTTTATATATTTTTTAGTATTCTCTGCAATGCTGCAGAGACCTGACTCTCATTGGAGGGGTCGAGGAGATTCTGACGTTTTTTTCAAACCTACAATTCTATTGATGCAAAGAAAAACACATCACCTGAGACTTTCCTGTTTTTTCTCGTTCTCCTGCCTGAGTTTGGTGAGCTCAGCATTCTCCTTCTTAAATCTCTCGATCTCGATCTCCAGCTCAGCCACTCTCTCCCTGAGCTGCCTCGAGTGGACCTGCTGACCTGAGGACAACAACATGCATACACAACTGAAAAATAATGACACCACACACAGAGGAATATGCGATTTTTAACCGCCTCTGCAAGCAATTGTTTAATTTTATGAACACGTGAAATCGAACTCTCATGTAGCTTCATGGGGTTAAAACACAAAATCAGACATGTACTGAAATAAGTTTATGAATATTCAGCAATGATTTTACTAAAGCAATGATCAAAGAAAGTGTTTGTCTAACCTGTGTCCTCCTCTGGCTTTTTGGACTCAACAGAAGCAGCTGGGGGAAGAGGGAGAGGTGCATTCTGGGCTTTTGGCTTCAGCGAGGGGAACAACTTTGTCATGAGCTGGGAGGCAGGAGGATGATCAGGCTCCAGAATGACTGAACCAATACCTGTGCCCTTACCCAGCTCCAAACCTTTGCTCACGGCCACCTTCCTCAACAGAGTCTTCTCAGGGGGAGAAATTTCTCTGGGCTTGGAAATCAGACTAAGTTCTTTGCTTTCATCGGCTGTGCCGATGGCGGTGTCCTCCAGGTCGTTCCACGTGTCGTCATCATCAAACACAACTCTCCCCTGCTGGCCGTCTTTGTCCTCCATCAGAGTGAAGTCCTCGTGCATTGCTCAGGACATCCTCACTCTCCACATCATCCTCTTGTGCCACTTCTGAAGTTGAGTCTCTGAAACTATCCTCATCTTCATAAGACCGCTTGTCATACGGTGGATTAGTAGGTGCAGGGAAGCAGAGGGAACTTTTGATGGCTTTGTGGTCTCCAAGTTCAGAGCGGCTGCAGGGTGTCATGTCAAAAATGTCCTGTTTGTCTTCGCTCTCACTGTCCTGTCTGCCCTCGTCTTTAATCTTCTCTTTGTTCTTTAGTGTATCATCTGGTGTCCTTACAAATGCTTCCAAGTTCACAGAGTTACTTTCACATGCCAGTCCACTCCTATTCCCAACACTATTGCACCTCTGAAATGCACCTTTGGGAGGTGATTTAATGGGAGTTGAAGAGAGGCGTCGCTGGTGCAGTCCCTTGGCAGTCTGCAGCTGCCGCTGGCGTTGGTCCATCTGGAGAACCTGCAAGCAACGAACAGAGTATTAGGTGTCACACATTTTTTTACAATGAGATGGATGGATTTGGGGAGAGAGGGGTTGTGTCTACATAACACACAACTAACAGTAAATTCATGGAGACAGGCAACCTAATGTGGTCATTTCTTAGAAGTGCAATGGTAAATGTCTGGCCACTTGAGGGCAGCAGAAATAAACTGCAAACAGTGTTGAAACAACAAACGAGGTAGATGGAGATACTATATCAACTACTGGCAGACCCCTTCACCTAAAAGTAGGAAAGGGATCATTTATCAGTATAAAAATACCGACAGTGACTGAAAAAGAAAAAATCAACACAGCAGAAAAAAATTGTAACACAAGGCATCCCAAACATTCCAGCACTTGAACATGAAGTGTTGAGTTAGTAGCACCTCAGCTACTACTGGTGAGTTAAAGAGAGCACCTTCATAACAAAGGAGGAGTTGGATGAGAAGGACAGCTCTCTCAGCTGCTTGCGCCAGCAGCTCAAACTCTCCCAGCTCCATGCTTTCCAGCTGTCTGTCACACTCCCATCGCTGGAGCTTCTTCTGGAATGACAACTCAAAGGAATCCTGTAGGACTCGGTGCTCCTCTCCTTCCACCAATTCCACTTCTGAACCACAGCAATACATTATTTCCTCTACTTGGTTGGTTGGTGTTGCTGTGGTTCAGAAGTGGAATTGGTGGAAGGAGGAGACCGAGTCCTACAGGATTCCTTTGAGTTGTCATTCCAGAAGAAGCTCCAGCGATGGGAGTGTGACAGACAGCTGGAAAGCATGGAGCTGGGAGAGTTTGAGCTGCTGGAGCAAGCAGCTGAAGAGCTGTCCTTCTCATCCAACTCCTCCTTTGTTATGAAGGTGCTCTCTTTAACTCACCAGTAGTAGCTGAGTGCTCTAACTCAACACTTCATGTTCAAGTGCTGGAATGTTTGGATGCCTTGTGTTACAATTTTTTTCTGCTGTGTTGATTTTTTCTTTTTCAGTCACTGTCGGTATTTTTATACTGATAAATGATCCCTTTCCTACTTTTAGGTGAAGGGGTCTGCCAGTAGTTGATAGTATCTCCATCTCCTTGTTTGTTGTTTCAACACTGTTTGCAGTTTATTTCTGCTGCCCTCAAGTGGCCAGACATTTACCATTGCACTTCTAAGAAATGACCACATTAGGTTGCCTGTCTCCATGAATTTACTGTTAGTTGTGTGTTATGTAGACACAACCCCTCTTCCCCCAAATCCATCCATCTCATTGTAAAAAAATGTGTGACACCTAATACTCTGTTCGTTGCTTGCAGGTTCTCCAGATGGACCAACGCCAGCGGCAGCTGCAGACTGCCAAGGGACTGCACCAGCGACGCCTCTCTTCAACTCCCATTAAATCACCTCCCAAAGGTGCATTTCAGAGGTGCAATAGTGTTGGGAATAGGAGTGGACTGGCATGTGAAAGTAACTCTGTGAACTTGGAAGCATTTGTAAGGACACCAGATGATACACTAAAGAACAAAGAGAAGATTAAAGACGAGGGCAGACAGGACAGTGAGAGCGAAGACAAACAGGACATTTTTGACATGACACCCTGCAGCCGCTCTGAACTTGGAGACCACAAAGCCATCAAAAGTTCCCTCTGCTTCCCTGCACCTACTAATCCACCGTATGACAAGCGGTCTTATGAAGATGAGGATAGTTTCAGAGACTCAACTTCAGAAGTGGCACAAGAGGATGATGTGGAGAGTGAGGATGTCCTGAGCAATGCCGAGGACTTCACTCTGATGGAGGACAAAGACGGCCAGCAGGGGAGAGTTGTGTTTGATGATGACGACACGTGGAACGACCTGGAGGACACCGCCATCGGCACAGCCGATGAAAGCAAAGAACTTAGTCTGATTTCCAAGCCCAGAGAAATTTCTCCCCCTGAGAAGACTCTGTTGAGGAAGGTGGCCGTGAGCAAAGGTTTGGAGCTGGGTAAGGGCACAGGTATTGGTTCAGTCATTCTGGAGCCTGATCATCCTCCTGCCTCCCAGCTCATGACAAAGTTGTTCCCCTCGCTGAAGCCAAAAGCCCAGAATGCACCTCTCCCTCTTCCCCCAGCTGCTTCTGTTGAGTCCAAAAAGCCAGAGGAGGACACAGGTTAGACAAACACTTTCTTTGATCATTGCTTTAGTAAAATCATTGCTGAATATTCATAAACTTATTTCAGTACATGTCTGATTTTGTGTTTTAACCCCATGAAGCTACATGAGAGTTCGATTTCACGTGTTCATAAAATTAAACAATTGCTTGCAGAGGCGGTTAAAAATCGCATATTCCTCTGTGTGTGGTGTCATTATTTTTCAGTTGTGTATGCATGTTGTTGTCCTCAGGTCAGCAGGTCCACTCGAGGCAGCTCAGGGAGAGAGTGGCTGAGCTGGAGATCGAGATCGAGAGATTTAAGAAGGAGAATGCTGAGCTCACCAAACTCAGGCAGGAGAACGAGAAAAACAGGAAAGTCTCAGGTGATGTGTTTTTCTTTGCATCAATAGAATTGTAGGTTTGAAAAAAACGTCAGAATCTCCTCGACCCCTCCAATGAGAGTCAGGTCTCTGCAGCATTGCAAGAGAATACTAAAAAATATATAAAGACAGTGCATTTGGACTTTGGAAGTAACCTCCACAGTGTTACATCCAGCTCTCGATTCTGGGAGGAATATTTTTGTAAAGTCAGTATTTTTGCCTCTCCTTTCTTGTGTAATGTATGTTTGAACTTTGTTTTGCAGGAAAGAGCGTTTGGAGTTTGAGCAGAGAAAAGCAGAGGAGATGGTCAAGTTTGAGGAGTACAAGAAAGAGGAAAACAGGAAGCTGCAGAAGGGAGCGCAAACTGTTTGAGAAGCACGTGTCAGCAGCCAGAGCTATTCCCGCCAACAAGGAACAGAGAAGAGATCCAGGTGATGCGCGGACAAATGACTCGCATTTATTAATTCTGCAAATCTCGAATGTGTAAATAGAAACACTGGAGTAATCAAAACAGTGATTTTCTTGTTTTTTAAATAATGAATCTCCACACACATTGCAGAGCCATTTAATACATAATGTATATAAATTAAGGATATAGAATCTCCTAAACTATACATAATTTAGTTATTAATGCTAAAAAAAAAGACTTTAACATCCTGCATGTTTTAGAGTTGAATTCTTGTGTTGTATTGTCTGAAATCTTAACACCGCCTGCCTTTATTCTCCCCTCTGCTCCTCACATCAGGAGCTGAAGCAGCAGCTGAGCTCCCTGCAGGAGGAGCTGAAGAGGAGGGAGTGCCGCTGGGCTTCCACACATGGCCGTCTGCGGCAACAGATCGACTCCCTCAGACAAAGAACAGTTCACTCCGGGAGGAGGTGCCCCGCCTGGCTGCCTGCCCTTTTCCCCTCTTTAGCACATAGCTTTGAAATGCAGCCTGTCTCTGGATTGTGAGACGCACATCTAAAAGAAGTCCACCCAGGCCAGTTTTCTTAAGTCAAGAAAGTTTCTTTGCCTTTGAATTGAAGATCCACATGATGGAGAAGCTCCGGCTGAGTGCCTGAAGAAAAACCTTGCCACCGCTGAGGACAGGGGAACAAAGGAAGGTCCTAGTGTGTTTGAGTACAACACGCCATCTGTGACCAAAGGAGTCAAATTTGCTGTAAGTTTATTCATAAAGTCTGTTAGTTTTATCTAAGAATTATGATTCTTGGTTCAAACCTGAAGTAAAAACCTTGAATCAGCATGCAGAGGAAACTGTGGGAGAAGTTGTGGTTGCGTAACACTTGTCATTGTTTTTCAGTCTTCACACAGCAGTGACTGCACAGTTTACTTTGACAGCCTTCAAAGCTTTTATTGGCTGTACAGGAGCTCTACTTATATCTTCACATTTTTTCCAATTGGAGTAACAGTGAATTCCCTCTTTGTTTCCAGAGTCCTCTTCACTCCAGAGAGAGTGACAGCAGCCCTCCACAGGTCGGCACTGCTGCAGCCACTAGAACGAACTCCAAGGACAGCAGTCAGGGTGCTGCAGGTACAGTGAAGTTTCCATTCAGAGAGATTCGATCTAAATATTTTGTGACACGTGGATGTTAGAGTAAGAGGTTTTTGTTGACCTATAACCTGAAGATGCTTTGTTTGAGCAGGTGGACACGCTGTGCTCTGCTGCTGCCTCTCTGTTCACACTTGCACCATAACTTTGACCCACAGGTTTCCCTTTAAAACTACTATAAATTTTTTACTATCTAAACAAAGGATCTCATTGTAACTTGTCAAAGGAGTGGTACAAAAGTGGGTGGAGGTGCTTCTAGAAGAACTTTGGAAAACAGCCAGACGTCAGCCTCAGCCTGCCTGAGGATCTGAGGCGATGCTCTTATTTGAGAGCAGTAAGTCATTGTTTGCAACAAAGAACAGCCAACTCACTTTACGTGAACTTCGAGCTCAATGCAACTCTTGTAGCTATTATAGTGTCATTTTCAACCAGAGGCAGCATAAAATCTTATTAAAAACCCACTACAATGGTAGCTGGTGGACAAAGTGGTGTGTCTCACATCTGTATGCAGGGAACTCAGAACAACAATAGTGATTAGACCAGGCTTTGCCAGCTGGATGCAAATGTGACCTGAAATCAGTTATGATGTTGGTTCTTCTGGGTTTGCAAATGTCTGTTTGCCAGATCTGCAGGTTGGACCATAGTGAAGATTTTATTTACTTCAGAAATTTTCAGTGTTTCTGTTCCTGATCATAATTTATGAGTCACAAATATCGTAAACACCCGAACCCTGCACACTGTAAAACTGCCCAACCAGTTTAATGGATGAGCTGTCATCTTAATAGCTGCAAATTCTTTATTGCTCACATTTTTATTTCTGCAGGAATAAAGAGCAGCCTGACGGGAGGCCAGCGGGACCCGGCTCCTCTTCCGCCTCAGTATCCAGCAGGAGGACAGAGGAGAGGTCAGCACCTGCCAGCAGTCAGGAAATACCACCGACCCAGGAACACTTACACAACTGCTCTCAGGTAAGCAGCATCATCATCAGTGTTATACAAATACAGCAGTTTCCTGTAAATGATGTAAAACATCCACTGACAGATACAAAAGGGCAACGTTTATGTGTTAAGCACAAATTTAGGATACATTTGAAAAGTCAGGTTTATTAATCTGATTCTACATCAGAGACAGAACAATTAAAAAAAACTTGTTTTAAAAAATATATATCAGGTGTCCAGTTAAACCCAATTTCCACCCCTATCCCAGTTTAAACTGTCGTTTCTTCACCCTTTTTGTAAGCACATTTTGTTCAGAGTTGTGGAGAGGCCTGTTTGTACATGCTGCTCTGTCACAGAACTTCGTGCCTGTGCTCACGTTCAAAATCTTCACATTGCAGGAAAGAGATTCTCCACCGAAGGAGCTTGAGCGAAGTAAGGCTGAAGAGACCGAATCAGCCAAGGAGGTTATCGCACATCCTGATGGCAGGGTGAGAAAATAAAGATTTACGTCATCAGAATATAAAATATTAATGCGCACCACCAGATAGATGTGCTGAGTAAACACACAAAGCAGGCAGTGGGTGCCTCATTTGATTCTTTTATTTACGATCATGGCTTGAGTAATATCAAATCAGATAATGTGCCTCTGCTTTGTGATGTTGAGGACAGTTATACACAGCTGAGTTTGGCCCAGTTTTCAACAGGAAACAATACTGAAGGTAACATTTGAATTATGAGCAATTGAGTCGCTGTTTAAAATCTGTAGGATAACCTAAAACTTCCTGTCAGCTATATATGAAGTTTACACTAACTTTTCTTTCTTCAGTAGAAGTTGTTGATGGAGCTCTCCTTCTGATCCTTCCAGGTAGAGAAGGTTCTGGTCAGCGGCGATCGCCTTATAATTTTCCCCAACGGGACCAGGAAGGAGGCTTCAGCAGACGGACTGACGGTCAAGGTCACCTTCTTCAACGGAGATACTAAACAAGTCACCGCCGACCAGAGAGTGGTGAGATGTTCACGCTGTGTGAAGGTCATATTTTCAGTAAAATATTCACTCTGGTCCCCTGCTGTGTGTGCTGGACTTGCTTAAGGGAAGGACGTGAGGAAGGAGGGGAGGGGCGGCTTGTCAGGCATACAGCACTGCCCTAGGGAGGTGCTGTCGAACTGACCAACCTCATTCTGATTCATTTGTTAGAGGAGTTATTCAGGGGGAAGCAATATGAAGATATGAAAACATCTGACAGATTTAAAATGAATTTAACTAAAAAGGACAAACAAGGTGATGTAGGTGCAGAGGCCAGGAAGGCCTTTCACAGCCATTTGAATGTGTTAACCTTTCCTTTCTGAAGAGCCAGAGCAAACAGCTACACACACACACAGACTACCTGATATAACAATGAGATTTTAGCATAGAAAGATGAGAAACAAGAAAAACTGCAATGACTCATTCTTCAAGGTTTTGGTTTGCTTTTATTCATGTGTATCTGGAGTACACCATCCTCTCTGCTGAGATTTGAACACAAATGCTGGTACATGTCGGGTTAAACTAAGCAGAAGCATTCAGTTTTAGAAGATGATTCTCAGATAATGGGATGCCGAATTAACATCTAAGGGAATTTTTTTCAGGAATTAAAAGTGAGGAAAAGGTGGATAGTTTTTTATTTTTGTTTTTTTTTTATGTCTTATTGGACATGAACAGTTGAGTTCAATAAAGGATGAAAAATCTAAACGTTTACCACTAAGTTCAGTGAAGGATGCAAAAGGAATAGATCTGGGATCTCACAAATAAACTCTCTATGGCTTGATCTAAGAAACACCTCTCTATGTTTCCCTTGTTTGATGTTAACTAATGCAGTGGTGCCCTTTGTGCTCAGGTCTACTACTGCGCCGAGACCCAGACTACGCATATCACCTACCCAGATGGCATGGAGGTCCTGCACTTCGCCAGACAACCAGACAGGTGAGAGCAGACGAGGAAGAAGTGAAATATTCCCATCTCATTTGATCTGTCGGCAGAGCACAATATGGAACTGCTCCACTGTCAGAGTAATTCTAAAATTATATAACAAGGCCTGTCAGAAGTCAGTTACTAGACCCACAGCCACCCAGTGTTTACTGCATCCAAAGTAAATCCTGTCTAAATTCCCATCATGATAATTAAGTCAAAATTTTGTACTCAGGATATCTGTAGTGCACTATGGAGTATACAGAACAACTTTAAATACGAATATCTAGAAACGCACTGTTTCCTTTTTGAAGATTTAACTTTAAAAATGACCATACTACATTATCTCCCTCTTAATTGCAGTGGAGTAAAAGTTAAATTATTTAAGTACAACAAAACTCCTTTCTGACAGTCATCTTGTGTACTAACTCGGTTTTTATTCCTGCTACAGAGAAACACTTCCCTGACGGGCATAAGGAAATCACCTTCCCAGACCAGACGGTAAAGGAACCTTTTCCCTGACGGCAGGGAGGAAAGCGTACTGACTGACGGGACCATCATCCAGGTTAACCCGTAAGTCATTTATGTCTATGTTTAAAAACTGGATGTCTGCTTAAGGTTAGCTGCATTTACCTTTGCATTTAATCACTTACTAACATTTATAATGAATTATTTAGTCTTTGGCATGACTGCCTCTACCAGGCATACCCCTTAAAGCCTTATGGTTAGATAGCAAATACAGGGTTCATACACCTTTTCCATGGTTAAATTCAAGCACTTTTTAAGCACCACATTAAAAATTATTAAAAAGATCCCATAAGTCACTTGACAGAAAACAATAACTACTGACGGTTAATTCTGGAAGTTTTGTTCTCCAGACTGTGAGCAAATTTGGGTTAAAACAGCTCTTATGTTGCCCCCACGGTGTGACTCGGTCTAACCCAGTAACCTGAACTATCCATCAAAGTGACCAATCACATTAGGCTCCACCCAAACGGTCAAAAGTCAGTTTCTTCATATGGGCGCACAGCAGACACTCGTATGCGTCCGTGTTTCTCTGTTCACACAGCTGCAGAGTTCTATGCACGCAAGTTGTTGAATTTACTTGCGAGGAATGAATACCTGCGCTTCTCGTGTGTGACTTTTGACATAAATATAATCCCGTACTTATCCATAATTGGAATTTGCCATTTTCCAGTCAACACTCATTCGAATGGTGACTCTGTCTTTGGGGGAGGGGCGGGGTCACAAACAGACATGCAGGCCAGGCCCAGGCTAAAAAATTTCATTTTAGACTTTGACTCATTTTCTTTCTCCATCTCATAAGCAAACTATTAAATTTTTTTTTTTTAAAGGTTACAATTTCAAGCAGCTTCAAGCACTATATCCAAAATTCACGCACTTTTCAAACCTTGAAAACACAAGATTAAAATCCAAGTTTTTTCAAGGATTTCCAGCACCTGTACGAACCCTGCAGATATTTTACACAAATGAACAGATCTGAGTAAACAGTAACATTCTTGTAGGACTTCTGGGCCCTCTTTCCCACATCTACCCTGAGCCTCATCAATGTTATGTATAAAGCTAAAGAGCAAATAAGACCATATAGCACAGTCAGATATGTTGGAAGAGGAAGAACCAAATACCTAAAGAATATGACAATAAAAAGATTGACAATTGTAACCCCTCTTATTTTGTGTCAACAGACTGGCCAATCAACTGTCAGATGTTTCTACCTCTCAGATTTAAATGAACACTAACTGGACATGAACACATCCTGTTTCTCTCAGGGACGGCACCAAAGAGATCCTTTTCAACACGGGCCAGAAGGAGGTTCACACGGCAGACTACAAGAGGCGAGAGTATCCAGATGGCACAGTAAAGACAGTCTACGCAGACGGGAGGCAAGAAACCCGCTACCCCACCGGGCGGCTCAGGATCAAAGACAAAGATGGAAATGTCATCCTGGACAAGGTGGAGAAATGTGGTGCATCTCAGTGACTGAGACTTTGTTTTAAGCATTTTTATTACTGCAGCTGTTGTTTAAACTGCAAGAAGTGTCTAGGAAATGAGACAGGGGTGTCAGAGTTTGGTGCTTTTTCTTTCTGTATTTATTTCCTTAGTCAAATGTGATAATTGACAGAGGTGAGCTTTAGGGATGGATTCTGCCACCTTTGGACACTGTTATTTCAGTGGTGTAACAGTTCAAGCTGTTTTGATATTCTTAAGTTGTTACTCCTGACTTTTCACAAATCAACTTACTAATTTTTTTTTTTTTAACTACTTCTGTCTATATGTAGCAATTAGCGGGGATGTGACATGCTTTTGTGCCAGTGGGTCCGAACCCGAGCCTGAAGCAGAACTGGAACAGGCTGCGTAGCAGTGCATTAAAGTCAGGAAAACAGCACAGGCATAAAAACAAACATGTTTGAACACATTTTCAGATGATCTGAGGTAAGAAAGGAATGCAACACATTATACCTCAAAGTACTGACAGCCTGATGACTCTTAAACAGGACCTTGGTTTGCAAGAAAACTTCATTATCGGTTTGTTCCAGGATGTTCCCTGCTTATTATCCAAACATCTTTATAGCTTAACACAGTCTGGATGGCAAATACATGGATTCATTTTGTTTGTGTTCAGGCGTGTGGAAGTGCTCGACAGATACAGGATGAACCGCTTTAGTAGGCTGCGCATGAAATTCATTTTGGTTTCAAGTGTTTGTAAAACTGTTATACATATTTAGCTAGCTGTATTTTTTTTGTAAAATAAATTTTATTTATTTATTTTTTTTAAGATTTAGTGTCTTGGGTGAGTGTTTTTTGTAGATACTGTACCAGAGTCCTTCTCTTTAGAGCATCTTAGTAAACACACTGCAGCAGTGAGTGAACAAAGGAATACTTTAATTAGGTTTGCCTCACAAGTCAAATGACTAGAAAACAAAGAGCTAAATTAACAGCTTAAAAAAAGTGAACTTAATGCTCTGCAGGAACAATTTGAAAGTAAAGACTGGTCAAACCTTCAGTAAAAATTAAGAACAGCAGTCCAACAACACAATGAAATCCAGAAGATCACAAAACACGAAAGCCCGTAAACCTGGAAAGATTATGGTAAATGTATTAAAAGCAAGCTAATAAACTTACCAGTCAAATCTATTGTTTTACAGATTCTGCCGATTACGTTTATTTCACTGCAACATTTAATATCTATCCGTTTTGGCTTCAGAGCTGCAACTTCAATGTGAATTCATATTTGATCAGTAACTGAGCCAGAAAGAGTGAAAAATCCTGAATCACAATTCCCCACACACAGGTCTACAGCACTGTTTCACTGTTAGCCACAAAGCTTATGTGAGCTGTATTTAACAGTATGCTGTAGAACTGGATCCCATTCAGGCACTTTAGTAGGGGCAGGGATTACGGTGTGAACAACTTCATACCTCTAGAATCAAGTTCACACATTTCAAAAAGTTTTCTGTCTACAAAAATTTTCATGCTTGAAATAAAAGCTGAAAACTTACCTGAATAGTATCTGGCAGGTGTAAAGATTCTCCTTTCAGTTACTCAAGTTCAGCTAGTCCACTGCTCACCAGAGGCAGATGGACCAACTCTCCATCTTCGTTGTACAGCAGCACTTTGAGCTCTGGTTCTTTAGCCTAAACAGTGAACAACACATGAAGGCACTGAGATACTGACAAACAAACAAAAAAAGCCTTTTATTCTGACAAAATCTGAGACCACAGATTATACAATACACTTCGTGCAACAGAGTAGGTGTTCTGACTTATTTAAATTTATTATGTAGTCTTGTTAATACACCAAATCAATCATGACATTGTGACCACTGACAAGTAAAGTGGATAACTCTTATCTCTTCATCATGACACCTTTTCGTGGGTGGGATATATCAGGGAGCAGGTGAACACTTTATCCTAAAAGTTAACATGTTAGAAGCAGGTGCAAGAGCACTGCTGAGCAGGTGCACACGCTCGGTTGTTTTGGATTTGTAACGGGATTGAAGGGGGAGGGGGTCAAAATGCTGATATAGTAAAGTCTGAAAGTAGTAAATAGTAAAATTAAATAGTAAAGTTTGATTGGTATAGCTTGAACAGTATGCATCTGTAGTGTAAATTTGACATCGTTCTTGAGTTATGGCTGAAATTAAAGTTTTTGTGCAACAGACATGGCCGATGCAGAGGCTAGGACAACACCTCATCTTTTTCTGGAATGTGTCAGAATGCACAGAGCATCACAGTTTGTTGAGTATGGGGCTTCATAGCTGCAGACCAGTCAGAGTGCCCATGCTGATCCGTGACCTGCTGAGAGCACCAACAATGAGCACGTTGGCATCAGAAGTGGACCACAGAGCAATGGAAAAAGGTGTCCTGGTCTGATGAATCATGTTTTTACATCATGTGGATGCCCAGGTGCATGTGCATCATTTACCTGGGGAACACCTGGCACCAGGATGCACTATGGGAAGAAGGCAAGCCGGCGAGGCAGTGTGATTGTTTGAGCAATGTTCTGCTAGGAAACCTTGGGTCCGGCCATCCATGTGGATGTTACTTTGACATGTACCACCTACCAAAACATTACTGCAGACTATGTACACCCTTTCATGGAAACAGTATTCCCTGATAGCCGTGGCCTCTTTCAGTAGGATAACGCTCCTGGCCACAAAGCAAAAATGCTTCAGGAATGGTTTAAGGAGCGCATTGAGTTTGAGGCGTTTATGTGGCCTCCAAATTCCCCAGATCTAATCCAATCGAGCATCTCTGGGATGTGCTGGACAAACAAGTCCAATCCATGGATACCTCACCTCGCAGCTTACAGGACTTAAAGGGTCTGCTGCTAACAATCAGATACCACAGCACACCTTCAGGGGTCTAATAGAGTCCAGGCGGTGACAGGTCAGGACTGTGTTGGCAGCAAAAGGGGGACCAAATATCAGCAGGTGGTCATAACATTATGCTTGTTTGGTGTATACACCAATTTATTAGTCACAATTGCCAGTACCAGATTGGACCTCCCCTTCTGTCTTCAGAACTGCCTGAAATCTGGTAAAGATTCAACAAAGTGCTGAGAAACGTTCAACAGATTCAGCATCGTATCAAGATGATGGGAACTATTCCTACGGTGGTGCAGGAAATGGTTTTCACTTTTTGAATTGAGAAGCTGTGTGCATTCAGACTACATATAAACAAACTGGAGCTGATAACACTAAAATCAGCCAATTTGAATCATTAACCGGCCGGGAAATCATGTAAAAAATAAGTGTCATCTTCACCATATTTTAGTTTTCTTCTGTATTAAAAGTAAATCACTGAAGGTATATCTGAAGGTATAGCATATGTAAACCTTTACAGGAATTGGGCTTCCTAGATTTTTCAAAATATAAAAAGGGCTCAAGAAGGGATTGAATAAAATTGCTAGTAAACACTGGCATAAAGCATGCAGATTTCACAGTGCTGTAGAAAGTGTCTGAAAATGTTTAATTAGGACATTTGTTATGTTTGTGTTCTCTTAGAGCTCAAAGATAAAGATAACACATTCTGGTGTACTGTTTGCAAAAAGCCCTCATGGTACCCTTGAATGACAATCATTTAAGGTCCAATCCACCTGAAACATCTGTGAAACAGACATCTGTTATGTCTACTTTCTTGGTTTTAAGAACAGTTGTACTTTGTGAGTAGTTTCATACCACAACAAAGGCAGTGATGTTTGTGTGCAACAGGTCAATCATGACCATTGCAGCCTTCACGCTCCATTTGGGGCTGTAGGGCAGCACATTTTCATCCCTTGTGGACACTTGGAGCTCTGAAGCCAGTGACTTTGACTTTTAGTGCCCTGCATGGAAACTGCAGCAGCTCAGCAGGCATTTGACGTAGCCTGCCAGGAAGCAACAAATTATCAGAACACCACACAACACATCCATGTGTCCACAACATCTGTAAATAAACCTCACTCAGGGTGGGTCTATAAGAAATTCAAAGTTAAACAAACAGCAGCCCTAGAGCTGGGCCTTGGATTACAAAACCAAGTATCTTTTTCTTATCTGGATTCACTTAGTCCAATATCAGCAATGAGGCTAAGTGGTCATATGATGGTGGTTATCAACTGGATAATTCAACCCATGTTTTCTCAAACTAGTTGCAAGCATGTTCACATAAAACAGCAATGGCAGCATATAACCAAATCTCTACTGGCTGCAGAGCGACAGATTTCACAATTAAAGTAAAACCGTATTATTAGAAAAAAAAACAAACAACAACAACACTGAAAGCTGTATTACGTGTTTAAATGAAAAAGACTTTGAAAGCTCTTTAAAAAATGTTTGGACTCCATTATTATCCATGCATTGAGTCCTGAGGGATCTTCCAGAGGATTGTTAGCAGCAACATAAGTTAACACAGTGATATAGTGAGTGAAGCACCTTTGCCATACCAAAAGCCTCCAGTGTAACCTTGAAGTTACCTGGATAGCCGCAAACCCTGCTTCACAGTGCAGGCCTCTGAAGACGTCCCTCAGTTCATCAAAATAAAGCTTACCAAAAAAAGGTTTAAATGTTTGGACTTAACATTAAACCGGCTGTCCATAACACATACAAATTTACTTCTCCTCTTTCCCACCAACAAGCCACAGATTTATGCACGTAAAGTTTTGGGCACTTGGGCTAAGAAATGTTTGTACATAAATTCATTGTCTACAGAGTAAGTGTAATATTAGGATGTTATGGTTCATACTTGCTGGTTGACAGAGTGTCGTCAGAGCCAAAATCAACGTGCTGTACCAGGAGGGTGACAGGCTCCACAGTGATGAACTTCACAATCCTGGCCCGATAGTACTTTCCATCACTGTACTCAGCCAGACATGGACCACCTGGAAAACACAACAAGTGTTGGCGGGTCGAACTTATTCAGTCTTGCATAGAAGTGTCTGCAATTCAGTGACTGAGTGATGTCAGTACAAGTAAAAGGTACATGGTTGGAAAAGATCACTTTCCACATTGCCTTTGTGTTCCTCTGTGTGAGCAGGTACAAGAATGACAGCAGAGGAGGGTAAAATCAAGCAGGTCCCTGAAACATGCAAGGCCACGTGAACATATCATGTAAAGCTCAATAAATTTTTATTCTAATCCAGAAATGTAGTTAATACTGGACTGAATGACAAGATGACAACCAAAGATCCAGCAGCAAATCAGAAGCATTTACAGTTCATAGATCAACTATGTATATTTCCAGATGTGATAAGTACCAATACTATTAGAATAGAATTCAATAGAGTTTTCAGGTATCTGTCCTTAAGTATTTATTTTTCTGACAAGTTTTTACTCCCTACATTTTTAGACAACCCTTACATTTTAAAAATAGGCTCATTACTTTAGGTGCACACTTTCAAGTATCAAATTGTTTTGACTGAAATGGATTGAACAATAACATAAAAGCCAATCCTGCTGGTGCACCTATCACTGGTGTTTATTGCACACAAAGAGATGAAAGTGGCACAGTGTTTTTTTTTTGTTTTTGTTTTTTAAGTGGCAGGTAATTTCAAATGCAATGTTATTATTAGCTCAGCAAATATCAGCAGTACACACAAACTGTGCAGTTTCCCACACAGTGCCGTCTGTTAGCTAGTTGCTGTATTTCCTACCGAAGAGAAAAGAATGACAAAACTTCAGTCAGTGATGGAGAAAGATGACAGGAGGAAGAAGAGGTTAGATTTAAAGGTAACAACTGCTCAGTGACACTTGATAAAGTGTACACAAAATCTTCTGGATTACACAAAATAAAAATGATTGTAACTTATTTCTAAGTGATTCTTTTCCCCACACTGCATCACTACACCCAATGTTCAGGGTTCCCACACCTGTCAAATCTCACTTAAACCCCTCACTGTACTCATTCTCCTGCTTAGTGTGCTACTTAAGTGAAGAATGCTTGTACTTCTGACACCTCTGTATATTTCAAATAAATCTCAATGATGTTACTTTCTTAAATCTTTTCAAATCTGTCTGGACACAGTGAAACATTACCCTCAGGGAAGCTGCTGAGTCTGGTCAGACTGCCAATGTTTCTATTGATTCTGGTCAAAGCCTCATCTAGAGTCTCTCCGTTAACCTCCACATCAGCCATTTCTTCCAAGGGCCACAGGAACAGCTGCAGGAGACAGAACAATCTTTTATTAACAAAAGTATTGCTGTCAGCTTTGCTAAAAGGATTTGTGACAGTTTCTTGTTTGTACAGCAGCATGTTTTTTTTTTTAAATAGATAATGTAATGAGTAGCTACCTCATTGGGGGTCAACAGATGTTTGACCTCAACTTTAAAGCGCTCTCCCTCCTGTGGCAGGTTTGGGTAGGTAAAGGACCCCAGCATTGGCTCCTCTGGGCCCTTCAAACCCTGAAAACACATCATTAACACTCAATCTGCACAGAAGATCTAGCAGCAACCTTAATACTACACGTGTGTCTACACAGGATCTATTCAAGCACAGTAAAACAGGAAAACATCGAAAGCATAATAACTTGCTTTAGTTACCTTCATAAGCTTACAGCTTGAGTAATATGATAGGTCTAACAGTAGCAGTGAAAGTGACCCACAGGTCAATGAGAAGATGACCTTGAAGGCGAGATCAGCCAAATTTAAATGAGGTCAAGTTTTTGATTTCTACGGATGGAGTCCCAGAATTATGATCACACCTTGTAGGAGTAATGCTGATCTTTGCTTAAAATGAACTGCAAAGACACTTCAGGTAGGTTAAAGTGACATTTTGTAATATACATTTCTTCAGTTTTACTATAATACCTCAGTGTTAATATCCCAGTCGTCCAAGACAGGGGCAGGGGACATCACTGAGAGCCCCTGCAGAGAAGCACACATACTCCTGAGTAAATTACTAACAGTGCTTAATTTTGGAAAAATTAAACACCAACACAAATGGAGACCTTAAGAGGTGACACAGTCCGATCTATGGAGGCATGTTCGTGATGACACAGGATCGTGCTGAGGCTCAAATCATCTAAGAAGAGCTCAATGGTGAGAGGTCCCCTTGGATCAGCTGGCAGCTCCTATCACACAAAAACACACACAAGGGATCACGTGTTACTTTACAACTAATAATAATAATAATATTATAGCTAGCATCTCCAGTTTAACAGTTGTGTAAAACAATACTGCCTGATTCATTTGTGCATTTTTACCACAACGTTTATATCCACAGATCGGTTTAGCAGCAACTCTCTCATCAGGGCCACTGCATCCCGTTGCCATTTACCACCAACCTGCAGACACAGAGGTGAAAAAGCAGAATTACTTCAATACCTGATGATAAAGCAGCAGTTACCCCTGTTCTTTTAATTGCCCTATTTCACTCTACTGGCCCCTGCCCCACTTTGTTCTCGGTATACTTCTGAAAAAACACTGATGAGGCCGTGATTCTAGAAACCATAACTGTCTTTTTTTTTGTAGGAGCTCATTTTCTTCTGCTGGTTTTCAGAAGTAAACGTTTATTCAACTACTTTTTGTGTAAGTGTCTCAGCTCTGAACATTTAAAGTTAACGCACATCTAAAACCACAAGTGGAAAAACTTGCCTTTAGGTGTTGCAAAACTATCTTCCACTCTAAAGTCCTCAATTACTTTATAGATCGTTCAACAAAAATAACTAGGCCACTAGGACCACTCATTAAACCCAAGTCACACTTTCCACACATGCATGGGTGCTAGAGTCCACATGGGATGTTGGATGAGAGCCTTTTTTAAAGGTGGACAGACAGGCAGTCTCTTTCTTACAGGGTTGATGCCATGCAGCTGAGAGGTCATGCAGAGCTGAGGAACATCATCACACAGCAGGACGGGGTACAGATGAACCACCGGGATGTTCTCCACCAGACCATAATCAACGTACTGTACCTGGTACCACAAACATTCACAGAAATCACATTAATATACCATCAAGGAAAGGTTTTTAACATGCATATATGGTTTAGCATAGACTGTTGATGACATATTGTAGTTGTGAAATATCAAGCCCCATCAAGTTTCAATACTTATGTTAATACTAAATAAGTATTATATATTAACTTTATGACAGTAAAGCTAAAAATTATTCCTCTCTTACGGAATTCCATCCATTGTTTGACCAGATTTTCCTAGCAACCACTGTTTTGGTTCTTTTCTTGTTTAAAAAGCAAAATTTGTTTACTTCAAAAGCACCCACAGAAATAACAAAGGGTTCTTCCTGACCTTAACATGCCCTCCCAGGACCTCCAACAACTGTCCTCTGTACCACAACATGTCAGGTCCAATGACAGCACAGCCCAGGACTGACTTCCAGGTGTAGGGCTTCTGTCTGGGCAATGCCTTCATGCTCTGCTGAATCCTCTCCCTGAGCTGCTCAAGCTGATAATCTGTCAGATGAACAAATATACTCTTATTTTCACTTTAGGCAGGTACACTTTGTCAACCTAATACATGCCAACAGACACAAACAGCAGCACTTTACAGGCATATTAAAGACAGATTACAGCAGGGCTGCTGTAAAAGTCAACCATAAAAATCAGACAGCTATTTCTGTTTAAAGTATATGTATTACAGCCAACATGTTTTAAGCCAGATTTCCTTTCTATGAAAAGACAAAGTATGTAGAATTAAAAAAACAAAAACAAGCAATCGCCATAATTGTGTGGTCTTCTCTGTACCTGCATTTTGTGTTCTGACATAAATGAGACCGTCATCTCCGATAGCAGAGACTTTTATATCAATGTGACCGAGGCATGGCAGCTCCGGGGGTTGGTACATTGATGTCTTTACCTACACACACACACACACAGACACACACACACACTAGTTTGGAGAGTTGTTTTTATTATAAACCTTGCACAGAGTATGTGTGAGTATGTAATCACCTTCTCAGCTGTCATAATGGAGCGGGTGGCCGGTTTTGGAGGCATGCAACCAGACACAATGGATGACTGGAAGGGGAAAGAAATGAGAGGAACAGGTGGGCAACCGGTTTTTGTCTCACTCTCACTTTGTATCTCTCTCACAGGAGACTGTGGGTCCATGTCTTTGGATTGCTGAACAACAGCATCTCTGCAACAGGACAGAAAAAACAAACAAACCACAAAACAGGTGATAAACATTAGAAACATTCACGTAAAATATTTACATTCTATTTAATAATTGGTATTATCTAACAGAAAGACAGGGATTCAGAAGAGATAAATGAAGGATGCGTACAATAACCCCACATGCACCAACACACGTCGAACATGCACTCACACACCTTGGCTTTCTTTCCCTGAGTGCGAGGCCTTCACTGACCAGAAAATCTGCAATGCTAATAAACACTCCCATTCTATTAGAGCAGAACAGAGTGACAGGTACCGGACGCTCATCGGTCATCTCCTGGAAAATGAAAGACAAGTAGAAACACACTGGAAAAACAGAGCAACAAACAGGCGAAAATAAAACAAAGAAACTGGGCCATAATGAGTGGAAAAGAGAGGAAGACCTTGATTGTCATAACAGCAGACGCTCCGGTCAAATAGTAGCAGAATGAGTCACTGGCTGTATCTGTCCAGGTAGATCGGCCTCCTGCGGGCCTAAAAGGGACAAAGAGTACATAAAAAGTAATGGAAAAGAAGAAGCACAAATGAGTACAGATTTTATCCAAACCAACATGCTAAAATTTTATGGAAACAAACAGAAGCTGTCACAGTGAAGTGAAACTATTGGGGTACACAAATCCATGTACACCACCACAAAAACTGTAAAAACAGATTAACTGATTAAAAACTCCCAAGACAGATGTTGACTGATTAATGTCATAGCTACTATAATAATTTCATTTTTTTTAAAAAAATTCAGATTTTTGTGAAACGACATTGGATATTGAGACAGAAAATATATTACTGTCAGATTTTCATACTGTGATGTCAAATTTCAATAAAACCACCTGGCCCTAATGTGTCTGCTCTCTTTATATACAAATACATTCTGTGTGTCCTTGTTCATAAGTAAATACTCGTGTGTGTGTGTAAAACCTGATGTCATAGAGAGTGCACTCGAATGCCATGGAGCCAATCAAGGAAGATGGCAGCGATCGCAGGTTGCTGACGTGGATCTTCACCGTGCTCCCATGATCACACAGTCTCACCTGGTACCAGCCAGCAGAGACATAATCAGTGTTACTAATGTAGTCTCAAGTGTGCTTGAATTAGCATTTAAAGGAAAATTCTAGTATGTCTCAACTGTGAGTGGACAGCTGTGGACATTCTTAATAAAAGCTTCACAGGTCTCCTACAAGCCCCCACTCCCAAAAAAAGAAAAATAAATGAAGACTTTCTTTCTAATTGAAAGAAAGTTAAAGTATCCACCTGCAGTAATTTTTACATCATAAAGATGAGTATTTCTGCCAAACGCAGCGCTGTTAAACTCTTGCATTATAAGAAAAATAGTTTGATGCTGCTTTTTGTTGGGAGCAGCACTTGTTATACCTCTGCAGTGTTGCTAGATATGACATCAGAGCAGATCTGTGCTCTCTCCCAAACTCCATTAAAGAGTGCAGCACAGTACATGTCTGCCTTCCATGCCACATCCTGGGGCTCTGTTTGGGCACACTCCTGCTTGACCAGCTCACATATCCTGAAAACAAACCAAAACAAAAAGGGCCATAACAGTATATGCTTGCAACACCACATGACTATCAGGACCTCCTTATTAAGTTTGTGTGCATTCATGAGGTTGGCATCAATACAAGCTATCCATCTTAAAAATTCTATTTTGATTGGGCATAAGTGACTATAGCGGTTACATTAAAAGACTGGCAGTAAAACTGCTAAATTAACCTCTTCAGTGGCTGAACAGCTATTGCTTGTTGTACATTACATCTAATGTAGTAAAAAGTAGCTTTTTACTACATTACATCTAATGTAGTAAAAAGTAGCTTTTTACTACACTTCTTCCTATACTGGCAGTGTGTTTGGGCTCTTTCTCAAAGTGTTGTTATAGTAAAGCCAGGGAACAAGTGTGTAAAGTTTGATGGGTATGGCTTTAACAGTGTCCATCTATGGTGTGAATTTGAACATCCTAGGACTCATCATTTGAGTTCTGACCAACGTTAAAGTTTTTGTATAACAGATGCCAGCAGCATCGCGGCAGCCAAAAAGGATATGACAAAACCTCGACTTTTTCTTCGAAACAGCTGAGACTAAGACTAAAGCTGCTGTCAATCAGATACCTTTCCAGATGGTATTGCATGGTGGATGAAAATTTGATTCTACTTTTCTTCATTCCATCAATTTTGACACCAAAAATGAAATGCATCCCCCAAACCATGACAGAGTATTATGGCTTTAGACACTCACTGTTATGCCTCTTATCTGACCTCCTCTGTACATATTCACAACAATATGCACTGACAACAGTAAAGGGATCAACTGAGGGGCCAGATGCATCTCTCAGGTCCTGAATCAGGTTTTT
>JAMQGT020010947.1:0-25289 GCA_024447675.2 Pterophyllum scalare | reverse complement strand
CAGAACTTGCAGACCCACAGGTACCAGCCCACCTGTAAGACGAAGCTCAGAGTCACCAGTGAAGCCTTCGTTTATAATATCATCCAATGAGAGTTAGTTAAACACGGGCGTGCACTTCTTGGAGTTCATGAACAAGTTTTGTTGTTTAACTTTGAGAACTTTTTTCTCAGGTTCTTTCTTCGTTTTTTTTACCTGCAGACATCACTGCTGCAAAGACCTCTCTGAGCAATACATTCATATCATGTGACATGCTCTCATACTTCTCCAGACATGTTCAGGCCTCAGTCTAGATATGCTCTTTCTTACCAAATGCTAAACACGCTGTAAGTAACCAGTCATGGAGCTAAGTGCACAAAGGCATACAGTGTTTGTGCACTTAGAGAATTTTTTTTTATTGTAATGAGTAATTTGACACATTGCAATGAGAGTATTCAGTTATTTAGCTACTTTCTGATTAATAAGTGTGCTCAGTTCAGACTCTGAAGAATGCAGCTGTGCACTAGAGGAATATCTCCAGCCCTGTCCTGCTGGTCAAACATCAGCTCCATGAACCTGATGGTGAGACCCACCGAGGAGGCGAACGATACCCACGCTACTGTTCTGAAGCACCAGCAGCTAGCACATTTCACTACATGTAAACTTAACACAGAAGATAAAAGCATAGAAGTGTGGGTTTAAAGGCAGTGAAAGCAGCAAAATAAAACAAAACAGCACCTATGAAGTGTGTGAATTCAAAGATCTTGAGTCTGCTTTTGAATGCATGCACAGATGTAACTGATCTCAGGTCAGCAGGCAGCTTGTTTCAAAGAACAGGACCACAATAGCTGAAAGCACCTTCAGCACACTTAGATGTGATTCTGGGAACAGTTAAAAGATCTACACCTGATGACCTGAGCGGTCTGACTGGGTTATAAACAGTGAGCCAGTCAGAGATGGGCTGGGGGGAGGGGGGGTGGTCAAACTACTGAGAACTTTATGAACTAAAAGAAGAATTGTAAAAGTTGTTCTGTATTGCACTGGGAGTCAATGAAGTGACTTCAGTATTGTTGTAACGTGGACTCTGTGAGGTCTCTGGCTGCTGCATTTTGAAGTCGTCCTACTGATGATTTGGAGAGTCCTGCAAATAGAGCGTTACAGTAGTCTAACATGCTTGATATGAAATCATGGAGAAATTGCTCAGAGCCAGTTTGAGATAAGAACTTTCTAACCTAACTGTCCAAAGTCATGCCAAGGTTCCCAACTTGCTTGCTGTGTTTCAGAGACAGGGATGCTAAATAAGTACAATTGCGCATAAGAATGCTGTGAAATATTGTGAAGGTTTATGAAAGTGGGAGCATGTAAAGGTTAAACAGTAATGGACCAATGACAGACCCTTGAGGAACTCCTGCGGGGTCTAAAACTGCTAACTGAAACATAGAAACTTCTGCCCTTTAGTTATGATGAGAGCCGGTGAAGAAGCAACTGAGTGGTGAAGCCTTTGAATTAGAATACTATGATCAACAGCGCTGAAGGCAGCAGTTGAGACCAAGCAGAACCAAAACTGAGACTCTGTGAATCACTGTTGATCTTTAGGTCACTGATGACTTTAGCTAGAGCTGTTTATGTGCTACGATTGATTCTGAAGCCTGACTGGGAGTTATCATAAAGACCATGAGTTGAAAGGAATTAATTCAAACTTTTTCCCAAATATTATCACTTACCAATGTTATTTACCCAGTGTGATTCCAGCCTGTAGAGAGCTGCTGATAATATTTACTAAATGATCTGTAAAACAATGAGATTCAGATTTGAGTAGCTTGCTGGAGATGGAAGCATTAAGTAGTTTCTCTGTGGAGAGATGTAGGCTCGTCGGGCTGGTTTTAGTTCATTGTTGTGGCAGTAAAATGCGTTTTGATTTCAAAATGAAATTTTGAATAATTGATTTAGATTTCGAAATGAATTCGTAGCTGATTTTTTTCTGTATTTTCTTTCAGCTCTCTGGCAGATTCTTTTTGCCAGCTCCACCTTTTCATGGTTTCTCCAGGGTGCTTCTGGTGGACCGCGTACATTAACAGTTCTAACAGGAGCAATATCATCAGTAATTTGGGAAATTACATCACGAGACAGCAACATGTAAACATCTGTGACATCGAGGCCTCCTGAATAAAGTCAGATCAAGCCCGTGACCTTTTGCATCACTCGGGTCATTGTCAAATGACAAAGATTTAAGGTTAAAAATGATTTTATATGTAACAGCGATCCCACCACCCCTCCTGTCTGTGTTCAGCACTATAGTTTGTGATGATGTCACAGCTCTGTGTTCGCAGTATTATCAGGCCAGGTTTCAGTAAGGAGCATAAAGTCCAGTTTATTGCTAGTAACAATGTCATTAATAATAAAACTCTGACATTTTGAAGTGCACGTTTTAAACTGCAGCATGTGATGGAGGCATGAGTGGATTGAGACAAGGTGGGTTTGAGGTGGACCGGAGCAGTGGGTCTTTGAGGTCTGCTCACTGGCTTCCTGCTGGTGAAGTCGTTAATTATTACTTCAATATGAGAAAGTGGTTTGGGAAAGTTATATAGTGATGTATTACTAACTGTACACTGTGAGGAGTTATGTTATAAAATGAAATGCTCCCAATATGGTAATTTATAATCTTTGCACAGGGTCCTGTCTGCAAATGAGAAGCAGCTGAAATAAGTGGGGATCAATTAGGGCTGGTATCAGGACCCAGATGGCATCCGTAGCAGTAACAGGGAGGTAACAGTGAGGTAGCAGTGAGGTAACAGTGAGGTAGCAGTGAGGAAACAGTGAGGTAGCAGTGAGGTAACAGTGAGGTAGCAGTGAGGTAACAGTGAGGTAACAGTGAGGTAGCAGTGAGGTAACAGTGAGGTAGCAGTGAGGTAACAGTGAGCTAACAGTGAGGTAGCAGTGAGGTAACAGTGAGGTAGCAGTGAGGTAGCAGTGAGGAAACAGTGAGGTAGCAGTGAGGTAACAGTGAGGTAGCAGTGAGGTAACAGTGAGGTAGCAGTGAGGTAACAGTGAGGTAACAGTGAGGTAGCAGTGAGGTAACAGTGAGGTAACAGTGAGGTAGCAGTGAGGTAACAGTGAGGTAGCAGTGAGGTAACAGTGAGGTAACAGTGAGGTAGCAGTGAGGAAACAGTGAGGTAGCAGTGAGGTAACAGTGAGGTAACAGTGAGGTAGCAGCACCACAGTCAAAGATACATGTACTCTATAGGAGGCTACAAACCTTCTGGGTGGTATAACCAAGATATGCCAGCTAGTTGAAAGTGTTTATGTTTATGCAGTGGGTGTTTATGTTTGGTAGCATAAAAATGACTCTAACAGGTACTTGTAACCTAAGGTTTTTCTTTAATGGCAGTAATTTTGTAATGTAACAAGTTACTTTGCGTTGTAAGCCAAAACTGTTTTGCATTAAAGAGGACGTAACCATGTTGCAGTTTTGGCTTAGATGGCATAAATAATTTGCATGTTTGCACATTTATTTCCATTTTGTTTTGATATTTTTGCAGTTTTACTTTGGTTAATTTTGTGAAATTCACATGAAATTGATTAAATAGATCAGCATACTCACTATACAAAAGACCACAAAGACAAAACAAAGTCTGAGTATAAAAAAATTATACTAATATTGATTAATGACAGTATGCAACTAAAGTCTCTGTGCATTCCTAAATAATTGGTGGCTGTTCATACTTCTTCCCTCAGGCAGAGACTCTATATCTGGGTTACTTTTGACCATTTTCATTTGTAAGGTAAAGTGAGCACTGCTGAAGAAAAACAGCAGAGCATAAATATGCTGACAAAAAGTTGGTTCGATTTGCCATACTGTGTCCATTTTATGATTTTAAGTCTTTAAATATATCTGAGACCATCACAGAAATGTGTGGGGAAAGAAGCGAATCCCAGAATGTGTAAGATAAATCTGGGGCTCTTTTGTGAGTGGAGATTATTTTATTGTGACATCCAGACTGCTATCAGGAGTCAGTATCTACTCTCTAAGAGTCCCACGTCTGAAAACTGGGTCAAAGGGAGGTTACAGATTACAGATGAAAGGTTACAAATGTAAGGGCCACATCTGATTTTTTTTTTTTTTTTGCTTTCTTGCTGAAATTGTTCCACTGGAGCTGCTTCATTGTTGCCCCTTCAGACCTTTAAGTCTCGGCGTGTTATCGGTGGATAGACTCTAATCAGTTTCCTTCATGAGAAGCCTGGAATGAATGTGAGCACTATCAGCGAGGTCTGATTACTGAGGGAATGTATGAGTGACATTGTAGAGTCAGCCAGGTTAGTCATACCTGGAACAGCCTCTTGTATATGTATGCATGTGTGTGTGTGTGTGTGTGTGTGTGTGTGTGTGTGTGTGTGTGTGTGCATGTGTGTGTGTGTGTGAGACTGTGTCTTTGTAGCTGCGGAGACCATATCAGGTGGGTACTTGCCTATCTTATCACACCAAATGCTCTAAAGGGGCTGTTGTGTATGCAGGGACTGCCTTAGTTTCACACCCAGACTGTGGACCAATTAGCATTTCTTTGTGTGTGTGTGTGTGTGTGTGTGTGTGTGTGTGTGTGTGTGTGCGTGCGTGCGTGTGTGTGCGTGTGTGTGTGTGTGTCATATATCTATAGAAAAATGGAAATGAAATAAAGAATAATCATATTTTTTTCCTTATTTTTTAAATGTTTCTTATTAGAAAATCGTGTTCATGCCTGGTTCATTCTCCTGTCTTTATAATGTTGCATGAGAAGAAATGCAGAGAGGGCCACTTTCAGAGACATAAACTTTTACCAAACTGTGTTTCATTGTTTTTCAGCCATTTTCTGAGCAGCAGGCCTAACAGGGAGGTCTGCGGGAAAATAAATACCCTTCAAATCATTTTCTGTTTCCAATAATCTGAACTGTGAGGTGATTCTTGTTGTGGACTTTTCCCAGAAACCTTACTTTAGCCTCTGTGTGGCATTCCCAGGTACAATATCAGACTGTTTTATTTTGCTCTGATGAGTCAAAATTACATTGTAATCTAGGCTCTATAAAGCCTGGATTTTACTGTCAGTGAGTTTCTTCGTGTTGAGTTTCTTTCTTAAAGGTGCGTTTTAAAAGCTGCTGGCTGCAGTGCTGATGTCCCGCCAGTGTGTACACTTTGAATGGCTGTTGCCTGGTGTTGCATTCATGTGTCTGACCACTTATACCTGGACCACCTTTGCCACTCAAAGTGCTCTGATTAAGTACATACACTGATCAGGCATAACATTATGGCCACCTGCCTCATATTGTGTCTGTATGTCTCTGACCCATCGAGGCAGGGACTCCACTGGGCCCCTGAAGCTGTGCTGTGGTATCTGCACCAAGATGTCAGCAGCAGATCCTTTAAGTCCTGGAAGCTGTGAGGCGGCGTCTCCATGGATTGGACTGGTTTCTCCAGCACGTCCCACAGATGCTCGATTGGATTGAGTTCTGGGGAATCTGGAAACCAAGTCAGCACCTCAAACTTCTTGTTGTGCTCCTCAAACATTCCTGACCGACTGACCACTGCAGACCGGGAACACTCCACAGGAGCTGCAGTTTTGGAGACGCTCTGACCCATTCATCTAGAAATCACCTTTTAGCCCTCACATCCTCACGCACGCCCATTTTTCCTGCTTTTAAAATCAAATTTGAGGACAAAATGTTCACTTGCTCCCTGATTTATCCCACCCACCAACAGGTGCCATGATAAAGAGCTAATCAGTGTTCTTCACTGATCATGCCTGGGCGGTGTATTCTGTAGCAGGAGCTAAAAAAAAAAGAAAAAAAGTGAATAGCAAGTTCTAAAAACTGTGATGGTCCCCCAGTTCCTGCAATGCAGAAAAAAGAAGGTACCCTCTCCAGCAGTCTGGAGAAATATGAAAAGTTCCAGTGTTAAAAAGTATTGTTTGCAGCAACAGGCTGGTAACTCATCACATACACTGGAGAGTCTTGTTACTGCGCTTGAGGCAACACAGATGAAAAGTCAGGGACAAATCCGTGACAACAGCTACAGCGCAGGGTTGGGTTGAGCAACTGTCAGCTGACAGGCATGCAGACAGGTAGAGAGCGGGGCAGGTAGACAGGAGGCCTGCCAGCAGGGGAGGGGTGCAAATGCACCATGCCAGAACCATTAGTGTGGAACAGATATTACCCAACAGCCCAGTCTCATAGCAAAAATAAAATGATCATAAAGCTGCAATGGATTTGTTTGTGTTCATAGGCACAAATTGTCATTTTTTTGTGTGATAGCATGAATTTGCCGTGCAAGAACCCTCGGCGTGGAACACAATCTTCTTTGAAGTCATTATTTGCAGCATTTTCATATGCATGAATATATTCTCTTATCCTCTCCATGTTTCGCAAGTGATTCACTCAGTGTCTATCCATTTCTTGAAAAATCTCCTTTAACATACAGAAAATTGTGTATTTGCTTTCAGTTTGGGATCAAAACAAAAGGATTGGCCTGGTTGGGTGGAGCTCGCCGGAGTTCGGCGACACCGTGAAGCCTAAAGAGCTAAACGTTGGGCTCCTGCTTTCCCCTGCTTTTATTTTGTTGACTTGCTGACAGTTTTTCTAGTGCAGGGTCAGAGGGAGGTCAGTAGTTTTTGGAGTGGTCCAGGTCTCGCTCTGTGTGTGTGTGTGTGTGTGTGTGTGTGTTCGCGATGCCGCCCGGGCGGAGGGCGGCTTTGAGGCTCTCAGTGTGATCCAGCCGTGTTTAGTCTCCCGGTCCTACATGTCACACACCACAGTCATTTGGTGAGGAGCTGTTTCAACAAGGCGCTGCTATTCCTGCAGCACTGCCAGAGAGCCATGACTGACTGACCAGGACGAGTGCTGCCAATAACACTGCAGGGTGGAAAAATCATTCTGATCAATTCTTTGTTGTAACTTTTGTTTCAGTGACTCATTTTTAGAAAATGTTTGTGCAAAAGTGAAAAATCAATCCTGCAAAATGATCTTGAAAATGACTCAAGCTTTATTCTGTCATACTTATTCAATTATAATAAAAGACAGGCAGAAGATTGATTTGAATATCCTTAAAGCCTTTGTGATTTTACAGTATTTTATCAGTGTGAAAGCCCGAGAGAGCCGGTGTCTGTTCTTCCAGTTCTGTAAAGTTTCCGCAGAGCTTTTTGGAAACAAGCGAAGCTGTTTGATTTCATTCATTAACAATGACGCACAGACGAAGAGCAAACACACCATTTGTCCCCTCTTTAATAAGATAAAAAGAAACATGAATCAGCATGATCACACTTAAACCAAAAGAAACAAACAAACAAACAAAAAAAAAAACACAAAACAATATATTATATCAGCACACTTTCAAAGTTGGAAAAGCAACACATCTTAAATAAAAGACATTTGGCATTGAAACTCAAACATGTCGCACAGAGGACATCGTGTGACCTGAAACGTCCGCGTCCTCGGGATCATCCTTCAGAACGTCCTCTGCACATCGACCTCTGATCAGCAGTCATTTGAAGAAAAGGCACTTTTCAGACATCGGGGGGTCTTTTGACCCACTGTTACTACTGAGCTGATCCACTGACAGTTTAAGGAGGGCATTCCTATGTATTGTTGTAACACACACACACACACACACACACACACTATCAGCCCACCTGGCCAGTGGCAGCTCTATAGTGCAAAGTACTGTATGTAAATCCTCCAATAGTGCACCCCCCCCCCCCGGCTGTTAGTAACTGACAGACCTCCTCCGTGCACCTCACCGGCCGACTGTTATTCAAACTGTTACAGTCTGTGAAAGGCGCACAGTTAAAATGCTTCATGTAGTAATAAAAGGAAATATTTTCGCTCATCTGAAACGCAGCACATTTATTTTTACCACAGTTGCTTTGCATCTTTCCTCCAGATTTTCCTTTTTCCTGCTTTTTTTTTTTGTTACTTCGTTTCCCTCTGTGCCCCGGCGGGAGCGAACTGTTTTTATTTTTCTTCATATCAACCAAAAACATAAAACAATAAACCTTTTTTTTTTTTTTTCTTTTTTTGGAAAGTACAGAGTTCACGAGCTACACATGTGAAACTGACAGACGCCCGATCTGACAGACGCGACGGATCGCGGTGTGAAAATGAAAAATGACCAATGTTGTAACACACTCACAATAAAATGAAGTGAACTGTCTCCAGTTGCAGTAACACCCGCCTGAAGCAGTAACCTGAAACTTTCCTCTGGATACAAACCAAACCTCACACTGGGGTTGTAACTGGTCGACACAGCACAATACAAGATATATTAAAATTTCTCCCTTCATAAATAAATGCAAATATCCTTTCCCCTCCTCATTACCTCTATTTACATATGATACAAAACTCATTTTTGCCACACACAACTCTCGGGTTGGACTTTAACTTACACACGGACCAATCGGACGGCCTCATCATGAGCTGAGCCCTCTTATTGTCTCCTCTGGCCTCCGTGTGACCGCTGAGTCTCCTGGTTTGACAGAGCCGGGAAAAGGAGGAGAAAAAAAGGGCGTTCTGTAGTCCCTCCAAACACGGCAGCCATTTTAGTCTCTGTGAGTGAGTCTCTTTGAAGTCCGGAGAGGCAGAGAGAACGAAAGAGCGTGATAGCAAATGCACCGGTGTCCATTTTGATGGGAGTCTCCATCTTGGCTTTCCTCCGCCGACGGGTTTGTGTGTGTGTGGGAGCTGCTAAAAGTCCATATTAGGAGGCGTTGAGCACTGAGCGGCTGTAGAGCGTTTGGTAGTAAGCGCCTGAGTCCATTGTGGTCGGCCCCGGGCTGTCATAGATCTGCTTGGCTGCTACGGGCGAGCCCCCGCTGTAGCCGTTGTAGGTCATCAGCTGGTCCTGGTAGGATTTGAGGTCCATCTTTTGCTCGTTGGACATGAGGCTGGTGATGGAGAATGGATGGTTGAAGTTGTAGTGGGGGTCGAGGGACTTGAGGGGGTCGTTCTGTATGTCCATGTGTTGCTGCATGACACTTGGTAGGAGGTGGGAGCTGCTGGCTAGAGTCTGGGAGTGAAGGAGCGGGTTGGAAGAGGAGGACGTGCCAGTGAGGGACATGGAGGATGGAGAGATGGAAGACGGGGTGGTGGAGGGGGCCGGCAGGGAGACAGGTGGGTTGTGGAGGTGTGAGGATGACAGTGGAGGGCATTCCAGTGGAACCAGGGTGTTTCGGGAATGAGGCTGGTCATCTGAAGATCCCGGGTGGGAGTTATCTGAGTGGGTGGAGTCTGCTCCCTCTGATCCACCTGCAGGGCTGCGATCCTCCACCAAGTGATCGACAATGTGGACTGCCTTACCGGAGCCCCCATCCTGGTTCTTGGCTGCTTTTTTTGCTGACTTTTCCTCAATCTTGAAGCGTTTCTGGCGTCTCAGGTAGCAGCCGTTCTCGAACATGTTGCCTGACTGCGGGTGGAGAGTCCAGTAAGAGCCTTTGCCTGGCTTGTCTGGCGAGCGAGCCACCTTCACAAAGCAGTCATTGAAGGAGAGGGAATGGCGGATGGAGTTCTGCCAGCGCTGCTGGTTCTCACGGTAGTACGGGAACAGGTTCATGATCCACTGGTAAATCTCATTTAGGGTTAGCATCTTGCTGCCACTCTGCTGGATGGCCATGGTGATGAGGGAGATGTACGAGTATGGCGGCTTGGCGTGGGTCATGGGGCGTCGGAAGGGCTTAGGGTTAATCTCCTTTGTCCCAGCTCGGTTCAGAGTCGCAGGAGAGGTGTAGCCCAGCTGACTCATGGACGGGCCCATGTCCTGATAGTGGGACAGGGAGCTCAGGGAGCCTGGTGCAGTGGGGCCCAGCTGAGTTAGAGAGCCCGAGGTGAGGGTCGGGGCCACCGGGGAGAGGGACATGTGGCTGGGAGCGGAGCCCATAGAGGCCAGTGGTGAACTGCTGATGCTGGTGGTGGGATAAGACATGTTCATACCAGCGGGCGACACAGTGGCTGGGTTCAGGTTGATGTAGCTATTGATGGTGCTCATGGAGCCCATGGTGCCCAGACCAGAGTTCATACTTGTAGGAGATGAATACATCTGGAGCAAGAGAGGAAAACAGCAACATCTAGTTAGCTACAAAGTGAATACACAAAAGAAATTAGAAGGTACAAGTAAATACATAAATAAAATAACAACCGTATTTTGGTCTAAAGTTTTTAAGAAACACTTCTGTTGGAAATAACGGATTTAAATTTCTTGAGTAAAAAATAAATAAAATAAAATAAAATGCGAACGCGGCTCGACTCCCAGTGTCAAAAGTCACTTTTTATCAATACACAATGAAGCTCTCAGTGTGCTGAGAGGGGACATGGATTTCACACGGCGATGTTAACCTGAAAATGCGTAAAAAGCGCGTCACGGTGCCTCTCGGTTCAGACGGCCTCCTACACCGCTGCCACGGAAAAAACAAGCTGCTCACTATTTTAACTAAATCGGACGAGTGATATTATTTATAGGTCTTTTTTTAAATGTGGAACAAAGTTACATTTTGAGAATGATCGTAATTTGAATCCTGAAAGACCCGCCGATATTTAATTTTTAGGGATGCGGGGGAAAAAAACCGAAATCTGCGGATGATAAAAGGCAGGCTATCTCAATTTAGTTAATTATTACCAAACGCTTTCTTCCCGGTAATGTAATCAGGCCGGGCTGAGGTGCGAACTGCTGCTGATGGAATTAACTCTTAATTGAATTAAGGAGGAAAAAGTCTCGTTTCATTTACACTTTACACGAAGGATAAAGGCCTGAGTGTGAGAACATCTGCTTAAAAAAATCATCTGATTCTCAAGAAATATTTATTATTACATCCGTTAAATCATCACCGAATTATAGATTAAAATCTAAGTATTTATTTTGTGGAAATAGCGTACCTCTCGATGGTTTCTTTCCTTGCTTGTGTTATTTTCTTCTTCTTCTTCTTCTTCTTTTTTTTTTTTTTTTGGTTTACTATTAACCACTAAAAAAATTATTAAGATATTAAGATTCTTTATATTTTCACACTTAAAGTTTTTGGACAATTATGTCCAGATTCCGACTTGATTATTAACCCAAACTGACTGTTTTAATTCTTACCGCAGTGTAATAATATTTCTATATTAATTTGAGTTTTGATGTATATTTATAAGATTGTTTTTTAAAAATATATATATATCGCAGGATTAAAGCTGCTTTCTCTCTCTCTGTCTCTTTTAATCTCCAAAAACAAACACGGAGTCTTGGTCAATATTTACAACGAGAGGAATTAAAAATACTGGGATTTATTTGTAGTTACTGTTTTCATGTATTCGCGTTTCATTACCTCGCTGGCCTCGGTGTAGTAAGTATTCCACTCTTCCATCTTCACAGAACTCAACATCCCAAAGAAAAGTCTTCAGAAGAGAAGGATTATCTGCGGCCGAAGGTGAATAATAAAAATAATTCCTCCTAAACGTTGGCAGCTTTCGGGAGGAAAATCCAAACAGAGAGTTGCCTCCTTTACGCGCGGAGTCTAAAAAGAGTAAAAATGAAAAGTGATGCGACTCTGTTCCGGAGAACAGGTAGGTAGGTGTTTCCTAGCTGTCAGTAATCCATTGTTTCCCGACATTAATCGTGTTATGGCTCAGCAGACTTCTTCTGGCCCGTTTTCTTTTTCTATTGCTTTTGTTTCTTTTCCTGCCCACCGGGCCCTCGGGACGCAGCGTGTGAGAGACGGACGCGCACCTCGGAAATACAGTAGAGGAACCTGGACGTCCTCCTCTTATAAAGCTCCGTTCGGCTCCGCCCCCCTCTGCCTTTTGAATTGCGCGTTTATGAAGTAGGAAGGGCCCGACAAAAAAGGGCACATGTAGCCCCCTGGCGTGCTGGATATCGGCCCTGAGGCGCTGCTGGCGATGACCAGCCGAGCAAGTGTATCACTGCTCCAAAGCTGCGCGCACCTTCTGCTTCTCAGCAGCTCAGAAACGTTACTAAAAATATCAAATACGTTTTTAATCTGCAGCAATAAAATAGAAACAATGTTTTGCATAAATGCATAAACCCCCAAAACTTGTTCATTTCAGTTGTTTTTACTTTTAAAAATACACACACACACACACACACACACACACTTGAACAAGATAACTTTTAATGGTGACCGTCTCTTTGATAGTGACGGATTTTCAGGACAAATAAATCGAAACTTCTCAGAAGATCAGGGAACATCAAATTCCTCCGTTTATTAGGAATCATTATTAGGAACGATTTAAAAATAATAATAATGAGGAAAAAAATCGCACCTGACCAAGTAGCGTACAAAGACGGATCTTTAATAGTTGGATAACGACGGCTCATGTGCGTACCGGGCTCGTTTGAATGTGAGAGGCCTCCTCTCCCTGGGAACTTTGTTGGAGATCTCCTTTTTTCTCAGAGGAGGCCCGTCGCTACAAAGAAATACGTGATGCAGCCTAATACACGGGCCGACTCCTGTGTGGTGGAATACACATCAGGCCTCGCTGCAGACGGAGGCCTGTGAATGTCAATGCTTATGCTTAATGGCAGTCAATGGAGATGTAATTGATGCGCAGGCGGGAGGTCGACGGGATTAAACTGCGCGATAAGAGCCCGTGGAAATCACAGGAAGGAACTGGCCTGTTAGTGCGCAGATGCAACAATATGCAGCGTGTAAAAGATTAATTGGCGCAAAGTTTCTTGGACACGGTGAGTTTCAGCGATGACAATTCTCTGTGGGCGCTGTGGCCCCTCAGGGAAACAGCGTCATGTCCTCACAGAGAGATGAGTGGGAGCCATTCAGGTTACCCTGCACATGTAGTTAATCAGAAGCGCTGCATGCCATCACCTGTCAAAGTTTCGCAGATTAGCGCCTGTTTGCAAAGTGCAGTCAAATCCATTTACAGGTGAAATGAAGTCACACCTGCACGGCTGTAACGGTGCAGCCAACCGTGGAAGAGTCTTTTTCTGTGGATCAAATATTCAGAAATTCTCCACTGACCCGTTTCAGGTCATGACCCATAAAAAGGTTCAGATGTTAATTTGACGTTCTCGTGATTTTAAAGGTGAAGTGGGCGCAGCGAGTTTTTGGGGCCGGCGTGGGTATTTTTCTCTTTAACATAACGAGTTTGGCTCTCATCCAAAATGTTTTCCTGCGGTTCACGAAGGAAACGATCCAAACCGTTTTTATTTTGCTGCCTCTAATAAACACCTCTGAGCCCACTCTCTCTCTCTCTCTGTGGGTTGCTTTTCATGCCAGTGGCTCTACCATCACCCATTAACACCCCTATTTGCTTTAACAATAGCTGTAATGAGCTGACACTAATGGAGAGAACAGCAGACCCGCCTGACTGGAGCACGATGACCGGACGATGGGGAGGGACATTTACCCCCCCCCTTTATAAAACGGGAGGGCTCATCAGGAATGCATCATTTTATTCAAGCTGAAGAGTTTCATACTCGTTTTTAAAAACCAGACAGAGGCAGCTCCTGACTGCCTGACAGTTTGAAGTGCGTCAGTTTCCTATTTTAAAGGCATCCGAGGCCTACTGACGGGACAGGCTGGAGGCCTACTGACGGGACAGGATGGAGGCCTAACGGATCCGACAGCCGGAGACGCTCCTTCAAGCACTCACAGGTAAAGAGCGCCACCCTGTGGAGCTTAAAAGCACGAGAGTCGCACTTAAAGCCTCTGCATTTGCTTTCCTCTCAAATTTTGGGTTCTGTTAGGAACAACATAAATAAAGGAGGTGTGAGTTATTGCTGAAGTTTCACAGACTGACTGCTGTTACACTAAAATATGGCTGACTTTTTTTTTTCTTAAGCTGAGTTAAAAGTGAAGTTTAGCTATGACCAAGTCTAGAGGCAAGTCTTAAAAAACTAACCTAAAAATTACACATTTTCAGCGTTCCTGCTGATAAACACCAACAGATGATAAATAAAACCAAACGCGTCTGTTGCCAGTAAAAAAAAAAGTGAGATGGTTCAAAAGCTTGTTGTCTGTGGGATGACTTGGGAAACACCCTCATCTCCTCCCAGGAAGAGCTGGAAGCAGTGGCTGGAAGGAGGGAGGTCTGAGCCTCACTGCTCAGACGGCTACCCCTGCAAGCTGGGCCCAGATAATCAGAGAAAGGATGGAGGTATTATATGAAAACTCCTTAATAAAACAGAATAGATTGGAGACAGACACCCTCTCTACTTTAAGATTAGGCTTAAAACTTTCCTTTTTGATCAAGCTTATAGTTAGGGCTGGATCAGGTGACCCTGAACCCTCCCTTAGTTATGCTGCTATAGGCCTAGGCTGCTGGGGGGGGGGGTCCCATGACTTGAATAAATGAGTGCCTTCCTCAACATTAAAGCTCATTTCTGTTCCTCACCTGCAGGCAACAGCTGGGTCAGGAGGCTATAAACACTGAGGCCGCGAGTCACAGAACTCAAGAGCCTGGAGAAAACAGGTCGGGATGACCTACAAGCTGGGAGTACTGATACTAAATCTCTTATTTCAGCTGTATGTGAGGAATCAAACAAATAATTTTAGCCAACTACCAGCGACAGGTTTTAGATTCTAGCAGGAGGACGGTGAGCTGTTTAGCTTGTATGAAGTTTTCCTCATAAATAAGACAAAGAGCTGCAGTAAAACCTACAAAACAAACAAAGAGAAGAACATGTTTCCATCCCATTTATTCCTGGTTTCTATGTTGTACATTAAGCTGCAATAAAACTTGACAGATCTACAAAAAAAGTCACATAATGAAAAGAAACTCCACACAGAGGGAGGATTCAAATAAATCATCGACGGGCCGGTCGGCTTCACGAAGGCTTCAGATAAAAACAGAAGCGGTCGGGCGGTGATCCAAGGGAAGCAGGTTCGGGTTAATCATTGACGAGACAATAAAAAGAAGCCATTGCGCTCCTAACTTCCCCTGAGGTTCCCAGACACACAAACAGATGGTAAACATTTTAAAAAGGCACTTAACAAGGGATTGCATGACGTATCAGTGCATATTATACTTTTACATTTCTCCACAACAGGCCTGATCTGTGGGATAGTTTAGTAAAGCGGACCTATTATGCATTTTCTGTCATATATATTATATACACACTGTTACAGAGGTGGATGCATATCGGAAAAATAGCTAGAATTCCAAAACACCAGTTCAGTGTATGCACAGGTGATCCAGGTGACCCTAAAGTTCAGCCTCTAAACTGTTTCACGTGTTTTTTTCTATTATTGGTTCTGTATGATGTCAAACAGAGGGCACATCCCAAATATGGTCGCTTCAAATACACAGCCGCACACGTCTGCTCTTTGAGCCTTCTGTTTACGACAGACAGCCAATCAGAAGAAAGACGGCTTAAAGGGAGAGAAGCCGGAACGGCTCGTTTCGTACGGGATGAGCTGGAGCGCTGCATCAAGGCCCAGTCTGAGATCAACTGGGATTGTTTTGAACTGTGAATCATGCAAAGCCGCTCCAGCAAAGACAAAGTATAAAAATACAGAGCTGGAAATGAGCATAATAGGTCCCCTTTAAAACATAAGTGCTAGGTAAGGATCTGCTGAAGACTATAGATTGTACATATCAGTAGAGCACGTGTGCCTGGTAACTGTAACGGCTTAATGAAGAGAACCAGCTGGTTAAAACCTGGCCAAGCAATAATGAAATATATATCTTCCATAAAACATTTACATCTATAAACATCAATTTGGGCATAAAATTACCTTTGGTTCGTCTGTGCTTCTGTACTGTCAAGTACTCGCTGCACATAAAGAGAGAATCCCCCCAAAAATACAAACTCATTAAAACCTCTGATTGTTCAATTTAGGAACACGAAATCCCTGCACGTTTTTATGTCGCTATCAAATCACGTCTGAAATGTAGCAAATGGGAACATAAATACATTAGATACACTTATGTTTAACCACACTGGTTTCAAATGCCACGACTGTAAAACACTTCAGCATCAGAAACAAAGATCGCTGCTCTTCAGTGGATTCTCACTTCCAAAAAAAAAAAAAGTTTATGATACGCAATTATTTTAATACCATATTTTAAACTGTTGCATGTATTATGTCTAAGGATTGCACATGTGCACTATTACAGTTCTTTACAGTATATAACATTTAACATTCTAGTATAAAATATAATCCTAGGCCTATTAATAGATATCTTTTAATATACATTCGGGGTAAAACGTAGGCTGGGCTGGATCTCGTATGAAAGCAACATTTAAATACAGTCGAACACTGAGTTTGTGTGGCTGCTCGACGCGCTGACAGATTAACTGGTTGTGTCTCCGTTCTCTGGGTCAGCCTGTCGGCTTCATTTCAAGCTGACAAAAACAACAGGAAGGCGCAGGCGCACAGAGAAACGTCTCCACCGGCATTCTGGCCACATCTGCTGTGGCTCTGATGTTTTCATGGAGATTTTAAAAAAAAAAGAAAAATCTGTGCAAAAGGACACAGATTCGGTCACATAAACAAGCAGGTACATTTCCTCATCACTGTCAGTGTCGTGTCAGTTGATACTGTAAAAGTAATCTGTAGAAGCAGAAAATATTTCCTTTGATGAAGCATCTGCAGCGGATATGGCATTTTTTCCAAGACAGTTAACTCTCAACTTTTCATCAACACGAGAAAGAAACAGAGCAGCCGTGGCCGTTGTTTAGGTATACTTTGAGATATATATATATATGTGTTCTTTTCCCTGCACAAAGCTCAGCGTATGGGCATTATATTGTGGCTAAACCGTGGCTAATTTATGCACAAGATGTCCTTTGGCGTGTGTGCTGTGACACACGGCGTTATAGCAAAAATGAGAGCCATCAATCACTCCCAGCGCATCATTTGTCGAGGAGCAGCGTGCCCTGACCTTCACCAAACAGGCTTTAGTGCCTACACCTAACCGGTGAGGGGACGCGAAAGCAAAAAAAAAAGCAAACAAAGAGCCAAACACAAAGCTCTGAATGGGGCACAAAACAGGGTCTCCTGGCAGTTCACCCTGTAAAGTGTGTCACCACCTCCTCTGCAGCCTTATGAGGCCTTTGCACTTTTCTAGCCACACCACTGACGCTAAAGGACCCCCTGTGCTTAATGGGGAGACGCAGGAAGCACCTGACAAAGCTGCATTACACACAGGATGATGCGGAAGCTCGTTTCTGCCACTGAAAAGGGGGAAAAAAAAAAATCAAGTTAATAACTCGAAATTTCGAGGAAATAACTCAAAATTTTGAGTTATGGATTGCAATTTTTTTCCAGGTGGCAGAAATAGGCTTCCACAGTAAGAGTTCTATAATCTATATCCATCTGCTAGTGTGAATCTGAGGTTTGTTTCAGTAACACAACTGTTGCCCACTCTAAAGCAGCAGCCACTGTCCAGCTTGTGATTCCTCCTGAACATCTGACTCCAGCATCACATCGTTAGGGACATTTTACATTATGTGACTGGTTTTCAAGACCTGTCTGGGAACGGTGGTGGTGACATCCACCAACATCTGTGCTGTTTCCTGTAGTGAAAAATTTGCATTAAACTGTTTTACAGCATTGCTGAAAGTGAGCGTGCAATGTGCAGGATGCACAGAAATTTAATTTCGTAGGCTCACTGTGCACTGGCAAAGTCAGTGTCTGCTTAGAGAAACACGGTGTGTGCAGGCAGTCGTTGCCACTTTCTGATTGGGCCTGAGAGTTTTGATTAAATCGGGTTGTGGGGAGGAGTTTAACTTGCTTAATGGATGTTGTGTGATTTGTGGGTTGCTGTGTTGCTTCTCTTCTGGGTCTCGCAGCTGTCCAAGGGAGACATCTGTTCTGGTCTGGGACACGACAACAGAAAGCAAACACACAAAAATAAAATTAGAACAAATTAGACCAGAGCCTCTTCGTGAGGCAATTTAGTCTCATTTTGTGTCCCAGTTTATCCAGCTACCCAGTAATTATATTAACACAAAACAAGTGCTTTCTTCTAAATTTTCTTCACAAAGGTCAGATGTCTGCGGACCTGCCTGTTGCTGTGTTGGGTCCTTGTTGCCAATGAAACCACCATCACGTCTCTCTCTCTTTCTTGACAGTCACATCCCCACTCCCGCTTCCAGCTCCGGCTGTTGCTGCTGCTGTCCCACTCGCAGAGCCCGATGTAGCCGCAGCTCCAGGTCCTGTACTGGCTCCAGATGCAGCAGCTGATGCAGCTCCTGCTCCGCTCGATCCTGAACCGGCTGCACCAGTTCCCAGGATGGTGGAGATCTCCCCCTGCATGAACGCCCATGGGGGACTGTTGGGAGAGGTATCCAACGGACAGCGCTCTCCGCTGGGGCAGTACACTTCACCATCACTCCGCCGACTCTGGATGTACACTCTGGTGCATGGGAAGCAAAACCTACATTTGGTGGATGCAGAGACATGTAGAGATGTTTAGGGACACAAACAGCTATTAGATATACATTTATACCCAATTATCCTAACTAAAAAACGCTTTAGCCTATAAAATATAAAAAGCAATAAACTCAAAGTTTAAATAACTAACCTGGTCTGACTAAAAGCAAAAAAAAGCAATTTAATTTGCTGAAGCAAGACTCACTAGATTGTTTCAGGATACTTACAGGACAATACTACTTTAGAAGGTCAAAAATGAATGGCAGACATACAAACCTGTGCCCTGGCACGGATGGACATTGAACAAAGTGGGTGTCTTCGAGTCTCTCATGACATAAGGTGCAGGACAGATTGTTTCCAGCTGAATGGCTGTTATTGGCAGATGCTGATGCCAGCTCAGAGGCACCACTGTGGGGTAACGCTGCTGCAGCTGTGGTAGCTGCCTCTGCTGAGGCGCTGGATCCTAGTGGCTCCCCTCCAGACCTTGCAGTTAGGGGCCTAGGCTGCCTGGCTGGAGAAGATGCAGGCTTGGGGCTCGTCTGGCTTACGCCTCCAGCCATGGAGAACGATGAAGAGGCCAGGTTTGTACTCTTGCTGGTACTGCTGCCAGCCACAACGGTGTGGGTCTGCGTCTTGGGCTGATTCTGGGAGGAACTGAGCTCTCTCTCCAGCTCTGGAGCAATAAAAGGGGCGATCCCCATGCCTAACCCCAGCTGTCGGCGGCTCATCTCGGCCAGCACCGGGGCCGGGAAGATCATAGGGCTGCTCATAGGGGCTGTCCTGGCCGTCAGACCCGCGGGCATCCCTGCAAGTAGCCCAGGGGGAAGCCCTGCGATACTCTGAGTAACTAGATTGGGAGGAATGGCAGCGCCAATCATGGGTCTCCGGCTGCCGCTGGGGCTCTGACGGTTAACTTCTTGGGGCGGCTGGCCGTCGCGATGCAGCCCGTTAGGCGGAACACGAATAGTTGGCCCAGTAATTTCTCCTCTTCCTCCCCTGTCGAAGCGGTCCGAGTGCGGCCTGCCTCCGTCTCCCGCCGCCTCTCCCCGGGCTGATGTGCCGTGTTTATTGGGCGAGGGACCAGGTGACCTGACGTTACCGTCCTGCATGCCGTGAGTTCGCTTCAGCTGGCGGGCACTTGCTATCAGGAACTCAATCTGGTTAGCTCCCTCGTAGTTCACGCAGCCACGGCACACCACCTCACTGAAGTCCCACACCACGGTCCATGGCATCTTTGGCAGGTCGCACAGGTAGCACCACTGGCGCCTGGAGGAGGAGGGGGACGACATGGCTGGCCGAGCTAACCTGAGCGTGTTCAACGAGCCTGCTAACGTGCTAGCACAGGTTAGCTGCGTTAACCTACTTAGCCTCGACAGGTGCACGCCCTCTTTGCTACCGACTTTCTCCCCTAAAGGGCTTCACACAGCTTTAAAATAATGTTACGCATTCTACAGATATGAAATCGGCTCAAACCTTTTAGTTGTTTGCCGCTGAGTTTAATATTTTTGTTTTGTTTACCGACTTCGGCCTGCTCTTCTCCGCTGTCAACTGCTTTCCAGACGGGCGCTGGAACGTTACGTAACCATGCGAGGTGCATTGTGGGTGTTTGAGTTTACTTATTCCGTGATGTCAACGGAAGTATTCGCATCGAGCCTCGTCATGGAACTACAGCAAAAACTGGCACGGAAGTGAAATAATTAAAGGTCACAGGTCAGTTTTTGTCAACACACGTGCATCCAACACGAGCCGTGCTTTTTGAAATAGAAACTTTGAATTTCGGTAGTTTGATCGTATTTTAAAATTTAAAAAAATGCCGAAAAATAATAGATCGTCTTCGTCGAGCGAAGATGAAGCGGACACTCCTGCCGCAGAATCAGCGGTAAAACCGGCAGAATCCGGTAAGTTAGAGGCTGCATGAAGTTGGTGTGAGCTGATGTGCTAGTAGTTACATTGGAGCAGATTCATAAAGGCTTAGAAATACGTAGTAGTCAGAGGACGATAAAGGGCACAGTAGGCTAGGATTAACGATTGTATTTGAGCCAAATGTGTGTTTTATAGGTAACGCTGAAGAGAAGAAAGTTAATATCCATACTCAAAGTAATCCCAAACGGCATTGTGAGCACAGCTGTTAATTTATGACTACTACTTTTGTTTTTTGTGTGTTTTTGGATCCACAGATCAGGCTACAAAGTACCAGTGTCCTCCTGACTTTGTGACTTTCTGCCATGAGCCCTGCAGCAGCACTCTAGCAGAAAACCTCCGGAAGAACAAGAATGAGTTATGGCTCATTAAAACTCCTGCCAGCTTCAATCCTAAATGGTGGGTACATTCTGACCTTACCTGTATCTGTACCTGTAAATCTCTTTTCATGGGACATTTTATTGTTTGTTCTGCAGACATTTCAGTGAGTTAAACACTTAGCTTTTGCACTTCTGTCTGTAAATTCTGCTCAAAATTTAAATTAGTTTCACATGGCTCCCAGTAAGTATTAAAACGAGATTAAAACTTTTTTATTTTTTACTGTTTTGGCGGTGTTGCTTTTCTTTTGTCTTTCTTTACACACAGTCTGAGTTGCGGGCCGACTAGGATAAAAAAAGAAAACAATTTTAATCAGCAATATGAATTTGAATGGCCAGAATACAGCAACTTTTTCCCTCAACACATTAAATAAAATATAAAAATTATATTTTTCTTTAAAAATGACATCAGGAAAAATGAAAATATTTCAAGCTGATGAAAATTAGCAAATTTTTCAGGTAAAAACTGTGACGTGAATTTCTGCATCACAGTCAGAAAAATGCTGCGTAAACTGCGCAGTGTGTGCAGCTTATCAGCCAAAGCGCAGCTGCAGACACAGCGGTGGAGACACGTCATCACGCTGTCCCGTCCCTGAAGCTGCAGGTTTAACGCATTAAGATGCTTCATCATGTTGCACAGAGAGGTCGACTCGCACAGACACCTTTCGTCCTGGAGCCGTGCTGAGATTTACTTTCTATGAACTGACAGATTTCCTCAGGCAGCTCATCGCACCTGTGTGATAAGGCACGTCACCAAATTCAGGAGCTGTTTCCTCCAGAAAAGACTGAAACTGCCAGTGACTTAGACCTTTGCCTCTTATGAAGTTCATCGTCTGTGTTCTGGTGCTTATGGCGCGTTCTGTCGCCAGGACTTTGCCGCGCAGCATTTCCTGCTGTGTGACGCAGTGATGCACTGTCAGCTCACCTGTGCAGGTCTCCCTCTGCATCTTCTCCCGCATCTGTCCCACCAATCTGCTCTTTTCCCAGCACATCGCAGGTGAGGAAAAGAGACACACGGTATGCCTCCGATGTCGGCGATCAGGTCCTCTGCCTCCCACCTGTTTGGAAAATCCCTGTTTTCCACTTTTTGTTTGGCCATTTTGGGGGTCAGGCAGCTTAAATCTGATCACTTATCAGTGTGTCATTGTCACCAGAAAAACAGGGTAGTGCACAGGTCTTGCCTGCGCGACAGCTGTTGCAGTGCATTGTTGGATTTGTAGTATAAGTGGTGGGAGCGCTATTTACCCACGGGCCATTAATACTAGCTATATGAAATCATCTCGCTGGCCTTATGAAATTATATCCGGCCTGCGGGCCTTGAGTTTGACACGTCGTACTAGCTTAAGGATAGGACTTTCTCTGTGTCTGTTGGTCAGTTTTTCCTCTGCCCCTGTTTCTTTTGGGATCCCTCACGGTGTCATCCTGGGACCAGTCCTCTTCTGTTTGTATCTGCTTCCACTTGTTATGTTATTAGAAGTAACATCTCATATCATTTCTATGCTGATGACTTGCAGCTATACTTTCCACTAAAATCTCATGATTCCCTACAGCCTCTGCTGGATTGTTTTGTAGATATTAAAGGTAAAGGTGTCTAATAACTTCATTTAACTAAAAAGTGACAAAACTGAGGTTATCATCTTTGGTCCTTCCAGACCTAGAAGGGTTTTTGCCAGCAGTTTAGGTTATCTCATCCCATATTTAAAGTCTCATGCAAAATACCTTGGTGTTATTTTGCCTCAGAACTTTGCTTTGACAAACACATTTTATTAACTTTTTTTTTTAAATGCAGCTATATGCCTGTGTGTGTGTGTACATGCTTTGAACAGCACTTTGTGAATTGAAAGCTGAGATTAAATGTGCTTTAAAATAGGCTTTACTCACTTAGTTCATAAAGGGAGTACACCTGTAGTGACACATTTGTTGCAGTGCTGCATCAGTTTCAGTGCACAAACTTTTTTTTGTGTGTGTTTGTGAGAGTTAACCACATTTAACAGCAGCGTCTCTTCTATGGCACACGCTAAAATGTTATTTAGTCATCAGCTCAGTGAAATAACTGTGATATTATTTGCATAACAGTATCTATCTAAAATGTGCAGATGTTAGCTAACCCATCATAAAAATCTCATCATACATCATGTTTTTGTGCTAAAGCCACCTTTAAGCTATCACATAATGATGAATGTGACAGTTTAAGAAGAAAGATTCATTCAGTATGAAGTAAAAAAGCATGTGTAAACCTTTCCCAGTGTGCTTTAAATGATGCTTTACTCGCTTTTCTTCTTCCATCCAGCTTCAGTGGCATCAAGGTATCCCTCTCTGGCCTGCAGACCCTGAAGGTTCCTACTGCTGCTCCAGGTGGAGCCAATACTGGGAGGGGGCAGCAAACCTACAACATCCTGGCATCCAACCACGCTATCCCAGAACTTCATCTGCTCACCAGTGGCAAGAAGGCGTCAGATGGCATGGTTGTTGGTCCTGCTTTTTCAGGTCTACTGAATGTGTGCGAGAGCTACAGCAGCACCAATCAGGCCCCTCAGGTCATCCCTGCTGCTCCAGTGCCCTCCATACCGCCTGGACTCAAACAGCGATTCCAGCCCTTTGGCAGCAAGACCCCCACTTTGACCTGCGTGGCAGAGAGTGAGGCGGATGGAGCTGCCTTCGGGCCCTCCTCCACAACTCTACGGCCCCTGGTAGTCAAGCGATTCGTAGAAGTGGGTCAGGTAAAACATGAGGAGGAAGAGGAAGGGAGGAAAAAGAAGAAGAAGAAGAAAAGAAAGGAAAAGCAGATAAAAACAGAGCAAGTAGAGGAAGTGGTGACTGTGAAAGAGGAACCAGTAGATGAAATTCAGGAAGCTGTAACCCCGCCCTTCCAGGAGGGCGATTATTTGGTGGAGAAGAGGAAGAAGAAGAAGAAAGAGGGACAGGGAGCGAGAGGAGGTGGAGGAAGGACTGGAGCCCAGTGTGATGGTGAAGGAGGAAGCGGTACCTGTGAAATGCGAACCTATAGACTCGTTCTTTGATGAAGTGGAGGGCTCAGGGAAGAAGAAGAAGAAGAAGAAGAAATTCAAAACTGATGATGATTAGTCTGGTATCATTTTACATTAAAATTTTTGGTTCTGTTTATTTCTGACTGAATGAATATACATAAGAGACAGTCTACTGCTTAATTACTTCAGTTTTATTGTTGCCAAGACGATGGCAAAGTGTTGCTTCATTTAATTTTGGGCTCACAAAGACAGTTTTAACTCAGAACGACTGTGTGCAGCTGGAGGCATCAGCGACTGCAGCGCTGGTAATGGTGAGTTTCTGCTGGTGACCGTCAGGTTGTGGTGGACTTTCTGGGATTGCGTGTCCTTACACAGCCGGCATCGCTGGTCTGGCTGCAGGAGCAGGAACCAGAACAGATCCCAGGGTGGACAGTGACTCAGCGTTGCAGTGGAGTTAGTCAAGTATTGGAGACATTTTACTTCAGGAAAACAAATGCTATCGAATAAATTTCAAACACGATTAAAGGAAGTGAAAATGAGAAAACGCGCTTTTGTCCTGCTGCAAGCGAACGGCAGCATTTCGTCCCGCGCCTCAGCGGAGCCGTGACTTCGTCCTGAAAGCATGACTCACAGTTAGGTTTAACTCAAAACCGTGACTTCGACACTCTGCTGTAGTTACACTGTATCCAGTTTACTGAGGGGTAGTTTTCTAACAATCCCCGTGATGTTAGGCAAAAAAAAAAAATCAAACTATCTGTTCTATGAAATATGTTGTTCTGAATGAACAGGGAAGTAGTAGATTTTACAGTCCGCACTATGTTAGGCTCAGTTATTTTGTTCTAAATGCCCTGAAGAAATAAAATGGTTTAAATTAATTTATTTTTTTGTTTTTTTTTATTGGCACTGATTGATTCATTTCTCTATCAAATTATCGACTTATGATGCAACAGTATGGACCCAGAAAATATGATTTCTTGACACGTGAACTCCAATTATGCAGGAACATTTTCAAGCTCTGTTTAATCACATTTAAAGAATACTGTGCATAAACTATTGTGATCAGAACCCGTATTCCTGTATAAATCTCTTCAGCTGCACCGCCAGCCGAGGATGTCATACGCAGTTGTGACAGGGAGAGGGCGCCACAGTCCAGAGAGCCTTCTGCAGCTCTCCGCAGCCTTTGAACAACCTCTGAGCTTCTAATCTACATGCTACTATTTCTTTTAACTAATGTAACACTAAGGTGCCGTTGCTGTGTGAACACACAAAGAGGCCATTCATAATTTTTTACGTTTTCTGACCGCAGCGACTCGTCACATATCTGTGACACTCAGGTGGAAAAACCTCAATCCGTGCTCTGCAGCCTCCCCTCCCTGCTCCCCTCTCCCTGCTCTGCACCGGAGTGTGGTCCTGCTTCTTAATGAGCTCAGGCACCTCTGGTGCTATCACACTCTCACCATCTGTAGTAACCCCCTGCACGCGCTTGCAAGCCTTATTGATCCAGCCTCACCAGTGCGTTAACATTTTTTTTTAGTCCACCTCAGATCTAAAATCATAAACTTGAGGTATAAAATGTAACCTTGACACAAGGAGTATTTTTAGCATGCTTTGCACTGAGCGTATTTGACATGACTTGCCATCATGTCATCAGGTTTGTGGTGTAGCAGGCAGTCATTGGAGCAAGGAGC
>JAMQGT020010946.1:0-22996 GCA_024447675.2 Pterophyllum scalare | reverse complement strand
ATGTTATGTTATCTTACTTGGTTCAGTTAGTGTATTGCTGGCACTACATGTAAAACACAGGGACATGGCCACTAAGTAATTAGCACATAATGCACCACACACAACTATAAATGCTGGCAGTGACGCTGGCCACTTATGTAGGTTACGTCACAGGCTCTACAAAGATTCACTGCAGACCTCTAAATCATGCATGAAGCTGAACATCTCATCAGAGGCCTCCCACACATCTCACTGCCCCCACCACTGTGAGGGGAAGCAGAGGCAGAGCACTCCTGTCGAGCTTCAGCTCTCACACATTTAACACCGGTAATAGGAGTGCAGGAGACAGCACGACAAGTGAGAGAAAGAGCAACATGCGAGTAGAGCACTGGGAGCATCTCTCTATTTAAGTTTTTTTGTTTGCTTGTTTTTTAATAGGTTTTATAGTGGAGCATTCTGAAAAAAAATGTTTATTAAACTGTTTCTTCATTTTTGCAGCTCTTTTTGAAGGTAACAGAAACAGAATGGTTGAAAACAAACTGCTGCTTAGTCAAACTCATCTGAGAGATGAAGGTGAACAGAAAAAAAACTGACTGTGACAAACATCAGAAAGTTTGAGGTATGCATTTGTATTATAACAAAACTTCTAATAATAAATCCAAGTCTTTACAACTGCTCCTTAGCCAAATGAACTACTTCTGTCAATTAATGCCTCTTTTAAAAAGCTGGCTGTTGGTAGTACTACACTGCTGGAATCAAATGTTGAGGTCAAACAGTCTTTTTGCTCAAGAAGGCTCAGAAATGAGAGAAATGGCACGCAAGTGGCAGCCATGAATTTTTGAATGCTAAAAAAAAAGGTAGAAAGGTCTACTGTAAAGAATAAAAATGTTACAAAGGCCACAACTATAGACAAAAGGTCCAGTTCAGTGATTCTCATTAGTAAAGATGAAGTCACGCACAAAGCCACATTCCCAACTTTAGGCCTAAACAAACCTAAGCTGGTACTTTATAAAACCACCCCTACGCTCTGTGTCGTTGTTATGATGGGAGAAACTATCCACAGATGTTAAAAAGTTTTGTGTATGAAGGTTTTAACATGTTTTTCATGGTTGAAATTCAGCATTTTAACCTCCAATGGTAACTGCCTCTGCCAATGTAAGGCTAAAACTTAGCAATAATCAATTAACTTGAAGAGAATAAGTAACAACTGTGACGGCCCTCTGCCTTGGCCAAGGCCTGCTGTTTCTTTGTTGTCTGCAGGAATGGGAAGCTCGACACTGAAGTTTCGACACTATATCGATCTTCTGAACCTGCTTCAAAACACCTACATCATGTGACCGTGGCTAAGCGAGGCTTCGGTGCGTTACACCCCTACTGTTTCCAGGTGGACAAGGCGCCAGGATTCATTTGTTTTTTCTTCTTTTTTTTTCAATTAATGAACATGTCTTTTTTTTTCTTTTTTTTTTTGAGCTGGGCGTTGTTATTGCTGAATTATGTTTTTTATACCAATGCAGACACACGCACGTATAACTCATTATTGTTTCTGTGGACTGTGAAGAACGATATAGGCGATCCATTTACAAACAGGAGAAACATTTCTTGGGACAGCTGACTGTGAACCTGCACACAGCACAGCAGGAGGTTCCTGCTGTAAATAAATACATTTGTTTTAAAATCAAGAAAAACTACAGGCAATTCTCATGACAAATGAGTTGTCTTTTTTTTTTCTTTTGATCCCCACTGCGGCTTCTGGTATAAATATCTCACAAACAGTGTTTTTATTGGTCAGTGTGAAGATGTGAAAATGACTGTTGAGACTGGCAAGAAAGAGCCAATGAACCTTTATTTTAACCTTCATTTTAAAGGACAAGTTTTTGTGTTTTTTTTTTAGCATTTATTTTAAAATGAATAAAAAATAAAGCTAAAGGCTACACCAGCTTCTAGCTTTGTTTAACGCTGTGAAAACCTGATGACATGAACTCCAAGAAAGCTTAAAAGTCAACCAAAAACATCCAAACTTTTATTTATTCATTTGTTCCAGGGCTGGCAAGAAACAAAGCCGACTGGGCTAAAAGACAGTTGTGTGGTTACCACAATAAACACAGCATCTTTTCTCAGTATTTTATATTTTATAAATTGGTTTATTGTGTGTTCCACTGAATTACTAAGCAGCTGAAACAGCTTCACGAATGTTAACACAGAGAAAATAGTGTTTGTTGAAGCGCTCTGTTTACTGCAGCTCGCCATCTTTAACACTCTCCTTGTTTCTCCAAAACATGTGCTGATCATAATTATTGATACTCAGGTATGATCAGGAGCTTTGTTTGGACTTGTGCAGGGCACATTTGTCTTATTGTTTAATGGAGCAGCATTACCAAGACGTGGCAATAACCACATTGACCAGCAGGTGTCACTGTGCAGATGGGTTTCAGATTGTTTCTGAGCTTCGATACAATTCCGGCACAAATGCTTCGAACGCTTCAGTGTTTCATAAAGCCTCGTTTGGCCCATCACTACTTGCCTGTTTGTCTGTGTCTTGCAGGTTCCTGGTGGGCGGAGCTAATCAGTGCAACTAGGAGCACCTGGCCAGTCTCCCTGGAGCATTTAAGAGCTGGCTGTTCCAGCTGTTTCAGTGGTTTTTCCTTTCCTTACCTTCTTCAATCAGTCCCATGTTTTTCTGTTTATTTGGGTTTATATTGGGGTACTTTTTTTTTGTGGAAAAATAAACCGATGTTTTTGAATTTAACTTGTCTCCCCTATCATTTGACATGGCCCTTGAGCCGGACTATGACAAATTTTGGGGGCTCGTCGCGTCATTTGCAATTAGTGAGTCTTTGATTTGTTTGAGTGAGCTTGCAGAGTTGTTTGTGTATGTTGGGCCTGGTGCAGCGTTTTTGTGTGTGGGGCCTCGAGTATTTTGTTGGTGGAGAGACTTGGTGTTTTGTTTTTCTGTGCTAGTTGGTTGTCTTGACATGGTGCCGGTGATTCCGGTGGGTGTCAGCGGGTGTTTGATTGTTTGAGTACTTGTTCCCCTGGTGTAGCGGCATTGGCCCTTTGGGTTTTTTGCATTTTTCTTTTGTTTGTAGTGTTGCAGTAAGCTTGGTTAGAGCGTTTCTTTGCTCGGGGGCACAGCCATGGTTGCAGGGGTGTTGCCAATAGTTGGTCGCCTTTTTTCACACTAGTGGTATTTGGTGCATAAGTACCCGACATTGACACTGCATAAAGCCTAGGTTGAGTTGGTGTCAGGCTAGGTTTTATAGGCAGGTGTTTATATTAGAGGGGATTTGTACTTTGTTTTTTGAAAGCACTTGTTGCACTCCTGGATTTTGTCAGGTTTGGCGTAACATGTAGAGGTCTTGACTTAGTGCTAGTGTACTGTCGGACATGGCTGGCATTGCTGACTATTGAGGCTCCAGTGTAGGAGATGTTGGACAAGTACACTAAGGACCAGCTGTTAAAAATAGCAGATCATTATGGGATTGAAATTTCTGACAAAAGGTTGAAGGATACTGTCAAAAGTATCTCGAAAGCAAATTAAAGTGAAAAAGGTGTTTTGCCTCTTGTTCATGTGGAGATTGGCTCCTCTATTGTTGGTGGACCTCTATCCAGTTTGGGTACTGGGTTGACATTTGAGCAGCAAAAGGAATTGCTAATGCTGCAGCTAGAGTATGACGCTAGTAGGCAGAATGCAGAGAATGAGAAGCAGTTGGAGAAATGTAGGCTTGATTTGAATAGAAGAAGCTGACTTCTGCTGAGCTGCAGGCTTCTTCATTGTGCCCTGAGCCTGAGCAGAATTTTGATATTTTGTGCAACCTGAAACTATTGCCAAGATGAATGAATGAATAGGATTCGGAAACCTTTTTCTTGTTGTGTGAGCGCATCGCGGATACTAGACAGTGGCTTGAGTCTGCTCGCTCAGTGTTAGTGTGTTGACTGGTAAAACGCAGGAAGCTTATTTGTCTTTATCCTCTGATAGCCAGAGGTACTGTTGTTAAAGCAACCATTTTGAAGGCTTACGAGCTGGTTCCTGAGGCTTGCAGACAGCGGTTTTAGATGTGGAAAAGGGTAAAAAGCAAACACATCTTGAATTTGCCCGCGATTTGTCTGTTTATTTTATGCGTTGGTGTTTGGCCCTGCAGGTAGATAGTTTTGAGAAACTGTGTGACCTAATCATTTTGGAGCAGTTTAAAAATTGCATCCCTGAGGCTGTTGTCACACGTCAACAATCAGAAAGTGAAAACTGCTGCTGAAGATGCTGCATTAGCGGATGACTATTTGCTGATGCATAAGCATGCTTCTGGGGGTTCTGCGACCCATCATAGTGGGTGGGTACGGAAATTGATAATGTTAGACCTTCTGTTCCATCAGGTAGGTCTGAGAGCAAGGATCACAGCAGTTCACACAACCTTGGGAAGGTTTGTAATTTCTGTCATAAAAAGGGGCATTGGACAGTTGATTGCTATGCTCTCAAGGCTAACTCTCGGACCAGTGAAGCGCTGTCACAGGTGAAAGGTACTTGCCTGGCTGTTTCTGCATCCAGTTTGTCCCCAGCCTGCTTGGCTGGTGAGGATACGGGAGAAGTACTGCCTTATAGCCTAGAATCTTTTACCTTTTGTCTCTGATGGTTTGGTTTCCCTTGTGGGGAGGGAGGTGAAAGTACCAGTTGGGATATTGCAGGACACAGCGGCTTTTGACTTTCATTCGGGCTTCAGTTTTACCATTTTTGGAAGAGAGTGACACGAGATCCTCTCACAGTTATAGGTATGGGAATGAAGAGTTTGCATGTTCCACTGCATAGGGTCCTGTTGCAGTCTCACCTTTCATGGTGAACTAATGGTGGGAGTGCGTTCCACTTTGCCAGTTAAGGGTATTACACTGATTTTGGGTAGTGGTGCTGCAGGGGCACGTGTCTGGGCCTGATGTGCCTCCACCTTTGGTGGTATCCTCAATTCCACTGGCGAAGAAACAACCTGAACAAGGATTTGTCGGACATCTTTACAGCATGCGTAGTGATACGTTCAATGTCTGGGGCAAATGTTGCTCCCGTGCCTGGCAGATGTGAGGCCGCACAGCTCTGTGCATTTTCTTTGTCTAATGTACCCCTTTCAGTTTCGAAGGACCAGTTGAAGGTTGAACAGCATGCTGATCCTTCTCTCAAGAGCTTGTTTGAGCAGGTGCTCACTACAACAGAGGTGAATGATAGTGCTGGGGGTTCCTTCATCCACGATGGCCTGCTTGTAAGAAAATGGGTGCCTCATGGAAGAAGTGGCATTGGGGACCCCATTGTTCAGGTTGTGGTGCTGAAAAAATTTTGAAGTCTTGTGTTGAGGCTGGCTCATGAGTGGGGATACTGGGGTGTTAAGAAAGCATATGATCAGGTGCTGCATCTTTTTTTTTTTCTGGCCACAGTTGGAAAAAAGACATTACTCTTTGTTAGGACGTGTCAGCTCACAGGTAAGCCTAATCAGAGTGTAAAACCTGCTCCATTAGTTCCCATTCCTGCTGTTTCACAGCCCTTTGAGCATCTAATCATTGTGTAGGACCACTGCCTCGTTCTAGGTCTGGAGCCGGTTATCTCCTCAGTTATGTGTCTGAATGCCTGTTACCCAGCTGTGTACCCTCTGCATACAATAACTGCTAGAAGTGTTGTTTGTGCACTCACAAAGTTCATTTCTATTTTTGGTATTCCAAGAATCATTCAAACTGACCAGGGTTCAAACTTTTCCTCTAATCTGTTTTCCCCAAGTTCTTAAACGGCTTCATGTCAAGCATAGCAGGGCTTCAGCCTATCGTGCTCAAAGTCAGGGGGCTTTGGAGTGTTTCCATCAGACGCTGAAATCCCTTTTGCTGGCTTATTGTACTCAGCTGTGGGGAGATTGGGAAGAAGGGTTACCATGGTTGATGTTAGCAGCTAGGGAGGTCACACAGGAGAGCACTGAGTTCAGTCCTAATGACCTGGTGTTTGGCCATATCGTGCGTGGGCCACTGTCTTTGATTCATGATCAGTGGAAAGAAGCTGAACCACCTAGAAATCTTATGGACTATGTCAATGGTTTTAGATATACTGTAGACTGTTTGCAGCAGGGGAGATGGCAAAAGAAAACCTGGCCTTGGCTCAAAGTAAAACAAAGATGTTTGATCACGGTGCTGAGCACAGACAGTTCATGGCTGGGGACCAGGTCTTGGCCCTGTTGCCTGTGGAAAGCTCGCCCTTCCAGGCAAAGTTTACAGGTCCCCATGAGGTTCTTGAGCAAGTATCTGAACAAAATTACATCACACTTACAGCATATCTGGGCTCTGTTCAATTGTTTGGCAGATGCCAATCTCGCAATCAACATCGCCAAATGTGAGTTTGCTAAGGTGACCGTGACATACTTGAGGAGGGTGGTTGGAACAAGGTACAATTCAACCAGTGTGAGACAAGGTGAAAGCTGTGCAACAGTATCCTGCACCTACCACGAAAAATGAGCTGATGCATTTTTGGGGGTTGGTAGGATACTACAGGAGTTTCTGCAGGAACTTTTCTGAAGTTGTAGTACCACTAACTGACTTGCTGAAAGGAAAAGGGACCTTTGTTTGGTCTCCTGCCTGTCAGCAAGCTTTTGCAAGTGTCAAAACATTGTTGTGCAGTGTACCAGTGTTGGCAGCCTCAAATTTTGACTGCCCTTTTTCACTTCAGGTGGATGCTAGCCATGTGAGGGTAGGGGCTGTCCTTCAGCAAGCCAATGAGATGGGTGTCAGACTGGTATGCTTCTTCTCAAAAAAATTTAACTCTTACCAGCTAAATTATTCAACCACTGAAAAAGAAGCATTGGCACTATGGGCCCTAAGGTATTTTGACATGGGTGGCTGGTGGTCTACACAGATCACAATCCTTTGACATTTCTCAACTCTGAAATATCCTAACCAGAGATTGGTAAGATGGTCACTATTATTACAATCTTACTGGTTGGATATTTGTTACATCAAGGATTCTGACAATGTGGTGGCAGATATGTTGTCTGGGGCTCCCCATCAGTGATGGTGCAGAATGTTGGATGTTGCCTGTTTTGTTCCAAATTTGTTTCCTCTCCCTTTGCTTCCTTTGGTACCAGGTTGCTGAGGGGTTGAGGCAGAGTAGGAATAGAGGTGGGTGGCATGCAGTGTGCCCTGTTAGTGGTTTATCTGGGGCTGTTTTTTCTTTTTTTTTCTTTGGTTTGCAGGGTTTAGGGCCGTTTTGGAGTTTTACTGTATAAGCATGTTGTTTTTGTTTTGTTTAGGGTTTTTTTTTTTTGTCCGTCCCCCTAGTCTGGGGTTGGTGCTCAGTTCTTATGGAGGGGTGTGTGTGACGGCCCTCTGCCTTGGCCAGGGCCTGCTGTTGCTTGTTTCTGTTTGTGTCTTGCAGGTTCCTGGTGGGTGGAGCTAATCAGTGCAACCAGGATCACCTGGCCAGTCTCCCTGGAGCATTTAAGAGCTAGCTGTCTCAGCTCTGGGAGGGTTTTTTTTTTCCTTTCCTTACCACCTTCAATCAGCCCCATGTTTTTCTGTTTGTTTGGGTTTATATTGGGGTACTTTATTTTATTTATTTATTTTTGTGGCAAAATAAACTGGTGTTTTTGAATTTAACTGGTCTCTCCTATCAGTTGTCATGGCCCTTGAGCCAGACTATGACACAACGGAGACTGATGACAGTTGTGTATCTACATGAGCTTACTGAAGGGGAGGCAGAGGCAAGAGATTAATCTCTTGTCCTGGGGGGGCTGTCATTATCCCCAATGTTACCTGATTGGGTGGTTAATATCCAAGGGTGTCAGGGCAGAGCCTCAGACTAAACTAAAAGCAAAGCTTGTGAGAGGGTGAAGTCTCTTGTGTGAATTGTTTAGTCTATCACTCATTCAGCCACATCTGAAGAGCCTATAATCAACCTTTACACAGACCACACCCTCCAGTTCCATTTCCACCCGCATTCATCAGCAGGGAATTATAAATACCAATTCATCATGATGACTCCTTTTCTTTTCTTTTTTTTTTGATGTCCAGCAGCATCTGCAAAAGAGTTCTGACATGAAAAAGTTCATCTTCTGCTTCTAATCCGCTTTGCCTTTGTGAAGTGAGTGACTTTGAAACTCACTATCGCAATTACCTCCTCACCCCACCCCCCACCCCCCCGGAAATGGAAAGGGAGAAGGCGCTCTCTTTATTTCATTGTCTGCCTCTCCTCAAATGCTCCCATTTGTTTGGGGAATTGTAAGCTTTCTTTTTGTTCTTAATTTATCTTTCATTATACTGTAATAGTTTTTCTCATTTGGAGCCTAGTGTGCATAAACGCACATGGAAATTAAAACTTTTTGGTTTGTGACAGATTAGCGTCGAGTGGAGGTCAAAAATAATAGCTTCCATTTAACAAGAAAATAGATATGATTATACTGAACTTGCTCTCCCTTCAACTATTGTCCTCAATCTAAATGGTGCTGCTCTGATAGCTCTGCCCTCATTACACAGCAACAAAAGAGCCGGGGTCAATGCTTCACACTGCCAGAACTTGGCATTTGCCGTCCTATATTTAACTTAGGAATGGGATTCTGAAACCCAAAAAGTGAAAAAAAAAACAACAAACTTTAGTCTTATTTATCCCTCCTCCCTGTTTGCTTGTAATATTTATAGTTTGTACCAACAAAGACTTGAGCCTTTTCTTGATGGCAGATGAATAAATCAATGAATATTCAGTGTGTGTGCTGGAAGATTAAGCAGGCCTGCGGATGACTTAGTTTGTCTGAAGTCTACCTTGTTATTGGTTCATTACCATCTGTAAATACTATAATCTACCTTGGATTACAGTTGCAGCATCTCCTTCTGACTGATAAAAACATACAGCAAGATCCCCTAAATCTGCATGGCTGTTTAAAAAAAAAAAAAGAGTGGATTACAAAACGTGTCAACATGGCAGAGGAGACGGTGAATGACGATAAAGCAGATTGTTTTTTTTTTTCTCTGAACTAACTGAACATATTGAGGTCATGTTCACTGATTATTACATCTTTTGGTAAAGATGCTGATTTCATGCTTGGATTAGTCTGCTAGAAAGCTTTAATCACTCAGCTCAATCAATACACTCTGATAGATCTGATGGTGAGAATAAAGTGTTTTTACTAGCTGTACTGAACAGGCTCTTAATCCTGCTGCTTGAAGTTTTAAAATAAACCATAGATTTCAAAGGTTTACAACCTTAAGAACCTCCACCATATAACCAAATGAGAAGTCTGTGTCTGGAATAAATGGCTGCCTTGTGTTTATTTCTGTACTGTGTTAAATGCTGCCGAAGAGCCACAGTTTCATCCTGGCCCAACACTCATTTGTCATGCGCATAATCTGGCTCATATCCACCAAACTGTACACATTCCTGCACTCATTCATTTCATTATTGAGAGTTAATGAGAGGGAGCATGTTCCCTGTTAAGGGCATAAATTGTTACACAATATACCACCACAAACACACACAGCTAAAAAATAAAATAAAATTTTTAATCAGAGGTTAGCATCCATTCAATTTAACTGGGATATTGATCTGGTCAGTTAAGTAGCAGAGGGGGTTGTTGATCAGTTTCAGCTGATTTGGGGTTAAGGAAATTAACAACAAGCGCAACAGAGAGGCAACAATGAGACAACCCCTGAAACAGGAATGGTTTTACAGGCCACTCACATTTTTCCCTCCTCATCTTTTCTGACTGTTTTTTCACTAGTTTTGCATTTGACTAGGGTCAGTGTCACTGCTGGTAGCATGAGGTGATACCTGGACCCTACAGAGGTTGCACAGGAGTCCAACTCCTCCAGGATGGCACATCAATAGGCACCATTACCAGAAGATTTGCTGTGCTTCCCAGCACAGCCTCAGGAACATGAAGGGGATTCTAGGAGGCAGGCAGTTACTCGATGAAAGCTGGGCAGGGCTGTAGAAGTCCTTAACTCATCAGCAGTACTGGTTCCTTTGTGCAAGGAGGAACAGGATGAGCCCTGTCAGAGCCCTACGAAATGGCCTCCAGTATCTTTGACCAAAAAATCAGAAACAGACTTCGTGAGGGCGGCCTGGGGCCCAATGTCCTCTAGTGGGCCCTGTGTTCACTGTCCAGCACCGTGGAGCCTGACTGGAATTTGCTATAAAATACCTGGATTGGTAGGTCCACCACTGTGCTTTTCACAGATGAGCAAGTTCACCCTGAGCACATGAAAGGGTCTAGAGGACATTATGCTTCCTGTAACATTAGCATGACCACTTTGGTGGTGGGTCAGTGATGGTCTGGGGAGACATCCATGGAGTGATGCACAAACCTCTGATGGCTAAGCAAAGGCACAGTGACTGCCATTAGGTATTGGGATGAAATCCTTGGATGCATTGACAGATCCTACGCTTGGGCAGGTGGTCCTGGGTTCCTTCTGGTGCCTGACAATGCTCGGCCTGATGTGGCAGTTCCTGGAGGATGAAGGAAATGATACCACTGACTGGCACCCATGCTTGTCATTATACCCCCATCATACCAACAGTCAAACATGGTGGTGGTAGTGTGATGATCTCAGGCTGCTTTTCTACTTCAAGACACTGATGACTTGCAAACTGATGGGACCATGAATTCTGCTCTCTACCACAAAATGCTGAAGGAGAATCTCCGGCCATCAGTACATGCCCTGAAGCTCAAGCACACTTGGGTTGTCCAGCAGGACAATGATCCAAAGCACACCATCAAGTCAACATATGGAAAAAAAAGATGATTTTGGTTTGGCCTAGAAAAAGTCTAGACTTAAATCCAATTGAAATGCTTTGGCAAGACCTTTAACAGATTGTTCATGCTCAAAAATCCTCCAGTGTGGCTGACTTAAAACAATTCTGCAGAAGAGAGGGCCAAAATTCCTCCACAGTGACGTGAAAGGCTCAGTGCCAGTTATCACAAATGCTTGATATTGATGCCAAGGGTGGCACAACCAGTTATTAGGTTTAGTAGGCAATTACTTTTTCACATAGGGATAGCTCGTTTCCCTTAATGAATGAAATAACCATTTCAGAACTTCATTTTGTATTTATTCAGGTTATCTTTGTGTAAATTAAAATGTTCGATGATCTAAAACATGAAAGTATGACAAATATGGAAAAAAACACAGAGATGAAGTAACTCAAAACTGTTTAAAATCAGTCTTCTTTGTTTATAATTTGATTCCTTGTTGCTCCTCTGTATGGACAGAATACCACATCCTTGTCTTCTACATAGAGACTCTCCAATACTCCTAAAGTGGAATAATTCGGCATGGGCCTCAGGCTGTATGGAATTCATTTAATTTGAGGTCATTTGAATAGACAAAGCTTCATTTACCTTTTGACACAGGGCCCCTGCATAGCCACACTGTTAGACAATAATGGCAGCTCTGCCTTAACTGATAATGTATTTTAATTAATCATCAACTTTGTGATTAATCAAAAGCGCAAAATCCAGCTGTCGCATCCCCATTCTATGGAGGCGTTCAGAGGATCGGGGCCACAGGGTAATTTCCCATTTTGCTTGGGGGTTCAGCCTGAACGGTGCAGACATAAATGATGGAAGCAGAACTACTTGAAACTGGGAATCTCCAGACTTGCACTGCTGTTTGTACATGAAGGAAACACATCAAAATAAAAGCCGAGTAGACCTTCTTTTTCAACATGTTTTCATTTATTGTTGGCATATTGGTGTGTTTGTGTCTGCAGTGTGTGAGAAAGAAATTGTATACTCAATTTCAATTGCATTGTGTACAACACTCCTTGCATTTGATCACGGTTTTTGTTCTGCTTCTTTAGAAATGGACCCTTAAACTTTTGGTTACAATGACACAGAATCACCATGGATTTCAGTCTAAATTATTACCTCCTTTTTACTTATAGACATGATTTTATTAATACCTTCAAGTGGAAAAAATAATGAAATGATGTCAAACAATAAGAAGTTGAGTTTTACATCTGCTAAGGCTGTTCTGTCTCTTTGTCTCCCACTGGGAAAACCCCACCCCCACCCCACCCCCCACCCCCTTCCCAGGGGCACTAAACATGTCAGACCTCTGAATCAGAAAGCATCCAACAAGCAGCACGCCTTCAGAACAAGTAGATATAGATAGATTTATATAGAGAGGTTTATATTCAGCTTCAAACTTTTAAAAGAGTACAATAAACACTTCTCACACATGACAGAAACTACTTGACGCATCAGAATCGGAAAAATGTAGGCCAAACACTGTCCAAGCCCACAACCAAACCTAAAGTTAAAAAATAAAGTTAAAAAAAAAAAAACTGGAAAAGAAAAGAATTAAAAATAACAAACTGAAGAAAATGTGCCCAAAATCTTTTCTTACAAAGTTAGAAATAGATCAGAATAGAGACACCTGACCACACAAACAGAATAGAAAAATCTAAAACAGTGGTATTGCATTTGAAATGCACAAAGATTCTCCTGTACAATTTGGCGTCTCTCTCTCTGTCTCTCTCTGTCAGTGAGTACGAACGCCTAAAGGGCTGAGTGGCGGTTTCTCTGGGTGGCTCTCGTTTGGGTTTGCCTTTCATAGTTCATCTGCAGTCCTCTCTGGTTTAATTATCCTCAAAGATGTATACATCAGTGCTGTAAACAGGCACACACAGATTGAAAAAAAGATGAAGAGATCAGCGTCCAGGGTTATCCCTTTTCCATCGCCGTCGTTCCTCCTCTGTTAGCTTCTCAGTCCTGCTGAGACAATGGGGATCTTCCACTAGGGCTATTCATCTACCTGCATACACCTATCCATCCCCCCACACCTTCCCTCCACATCTGACTCTCTTCTCCAGAAAGTGGGGAGCCTCCGTAAACCGGCAGTGCTCCAAGCAGTTCAAAAGATGACGGAACATTTTGTTTCTTCAGGGGTTTCTTCCTCATTTTGTCTACAGTCATGTGACATTTTATTTTATTTTTTTGCTGGGCGAGGAGGGATGAGGGCAGTGGAGGACAAGATGGGCAGAAAACTTGATTTGTTTTTACCCATGGCTGTCAGGGAACAATTGTGCAAAGTCACGCAGTCTCTGGTATGTCCATGCGAAAGGAGCTAGCAAACCCTTTTCCTCGCTGCAAGCACAGAAAAAATAAAGCTGGGTTAGTTGTATCTGTAATGTGGGTATCTGTGTGTGTGTGTGTGTGTGTATGGGGGGGGGGGTAAAGAATGATCGAAAACAAAAAATGAACAAAAACAGTATTTAAATGGCCTCATTCACACACAATTAGAGGGTCCAAACACACACAGAGAGGGGTAGGAAGTCTCACATTTCTCAGCTACCCCGTTTCAATTCAGTGGTGTGAAATGGGTGATGGATAATATATGTGTGACATTTTTTTGTGAGGAGAAGGGGGATGTGGGAATATTGACACTGGGTGGAGAGGAGGTGGACCAGTGAATACTGTCGGTTCATTTAGGACAGCAACAAAAGGACAACAGTCTGCAGTCTAACCTCCCATTCATGCTCCCCCTCCCTTCTCTGTGCCCTACCTCCATGTTGTCTGAGTTAGATGCTAGAAATGGGCTCCTGCTAACACCACACCCGCTCTCTCACCCCCCCCCCCTGCACCCAGCACCCTAACTCAACCCAGGCCCGAGGTCTGGCCTTGGCCCAGGCCTGCGCCTCCTGGGACAAAAGAGTCTTTGTGTATCATTGGCTGACTTTCCTTATCAGATTAGAGAGCTTCATTTTACCCCTTTTTCCACATCACAAACAAACAAAAAAAAAATTGTATATCAGTGTTTTTGGAAATGGGATTTGTTATCCAACAAAAACAGAGCAGCAGCGACTCCCAGAATAAACTGTGATAAATTGGTTTAGCTCAACGGTGGCAGCAGCAGCTCCGGCTATCCCAGCTTCTGAACTGAGTGACGTTCACAACTTGAAGCTGTGACGCTTACTTTAAAATCACAACCACGGTGTTAAAAAAATCGATTGTTTTATTGTTCAGGTCATTTTTATGGCAGACGAAAAGCTGAAACAAAATTTTTATTGGATGTTTCTGTGTTTTCCCATCATATTCCCAACACAACCTCATACCACTGCTGTTTGTATTACTGGTTTATTATTTCATTCATTGCCTTATGCTGCTGCTAAGTTACATTACTACTCTAATAATCCTAAATCAATACTATCATCTTTTGTTCTTTTTTGAGCCTCTCAGAGCCTCATCATTGCTGACAGCACATTGTCATAACTGCCCTATTTCTGTCCAGTTGTGATATTTGTTATGTCAAAATTATCATAAATACAAGCTCATTTAACATGTTCTGTAATTTTGATTTTCACATGCTGATGTGACTATTTTAATTCAGCATCAAATCCCCACATCTACTCCCCCATCACATTCCCATGGCCTGCCTGGAACGTCTGTTCACTTGATGTCAACTTGAACGCGATGGTCATCCTGTCAGTGAACACTAAGCTATTCAAATACTGGAAGCTGGTTGCTTCACTTAGTGTAACTTTTGATCCAGGATGAAGAATAAAATGAACACGAAACCCCTCAAAACAGGAAAATGAATAAAATATTAATTAAAGAAGGAAAAGGCATTTTTCCCACTGTTCCTACCAGCGTGCTGTTGTTTTAAATGATTGCACAAGGAAAGCAGCAGGTCTTCGATAATTCCAGCTAGCTGTGCTGGATGATGAGAGAGAGGGCCTCTTCAGGCACTGCTTGACAAAATTATAATTAAGCATTATCACCAAATTTCAGTGATTAAGGATGTATCTCTGTGGCCTCTGAATGGGAGCTTAGAAACAGTAATTCCTGAGGAAAATGCGCCTTTTTCCTGCTTTTTTTATTTTTGCTTTAATTATCTGAAACCGTTTTTTGATCCCCTACTCCAATGCACTGGCGTCTGCTGAATGCGAATGAGATATTAAGCTCACTGCCTGTTGTTCTTCTTCTTTACTGATTAAAAACAGCCATTTTTTTTTTACTGCTTTGTGAGAAGGCCAGTGTCTTTTATACTACACAGGCCATTTTTCCATAATGAGACACGGCTTTGTTAACGCTAACATCTCCACCCACATCAAAGCAACCTTTTAGATCATAATTGCTTTTGGCATGTATAATCTGGAAGGGCCCATAGAACGCAGTGCTGCAGGTTTAAATGTGTGCAGGAATGAACCGAAACAGTAGGTGAGGGAAGATAATCATCACAGACAGAGATAATGGAGATGTTTGAAAAAGAGGGAAGAGTTAGTTAAACACTCTGACAAGACGGCTGAGAGAACAGGGGTCAAATCTAAAATAAATTTCACACTAGCTTCCACCAGCCGATCGAGGAAGAAAACTCAATTTAGAATCTTTTTTTTTTTCCTGCTAATTTGATCACCAGATCAGAGCTGGACAGGCTCTTGTGCCAGAGCAAAACAGAATACTCACTTAAATAAGCTGGATTACAAGGTGCTCTAGAGCTAGGCAGAAATGCTTCCAACTCTTTCCTCTCTAAGGAGCCGTGGTGGTGGCTGAGGTGATGGTTTTGGAGAAGGTGCTGGTTTTCGTGGTGGTGGAGGTGTTGGTAACTGAGAGGCGTCTCTTTGCCAAAGGTGGAGAATGACCTATCAGCCGTTTGCTCTGGGCTTTCAAATACCTCTGTGTCGGGGACCGAGTCCATGCCAGGCACGTGGAGGTTGCTGCGGTAGTCCGGGCCCTGGCCCCTGTCGGAGGGCATGAAGCTCGGCATCCAGCAGCGATCAGAGTGGCCCAGAGCCTTACACTCCTCTGTGCAGTTAGAGAAAAGATCAGCACCTGTAAATGAGGGAAAGAAAATAGACATCTGAGGAGGAACACATCAGGTAGATATTTAAGTTTTTAGCATTTCTTGTAGAAGGAACACACACACACACACACACACACACACACACACACACACACACACTCGTAACTGGATCTGACATATTTCCCCCAGTTGTTCAGTGTATGTATTTACGCAGCCTACTCTTTGATTCCTCATGTCAGAGCTTTCTCTTTCACCAGCACTGAGATCAAAGCTGCCTGCACAATAGATAGAAAGAAAAAAAAAAAAGCCCTTTGTTAACACACACGCATGTAGCAATGTGCAACAAAGTGGCTCTTGGGAGTGCTGCTTCTGCTTTGTAGAAGCATAATTCATTGTAAAAACAAATATTTTATATACACGACTTTGCTGCATTTTGAGCTACAGATACCTGAGCATCTAACAGGTATGAGTGTTGATTACTTATAAAGATTTAACCAAAAAAACAAACAAAAAAAACAGCTCCAATCACTGGCACTTCACAATAGCTTTTTTGAGACAGACAGCTGAGGCCATCAGCCTGTCGATGTCATTTTTTTTGTGTGTGTGTGTGTGTGTGTGTGACTTTCATTTTGATGTTACTACAGCGCTGCTCAGACATGATAAAAAAGTACAGAAAGATACAAATACTGACTGAGACCAGAGTTCAGTTGTTTTACTGCAGAATGGCAGCCAAGCATGCATTTGTTTGTACAGAATTGTTTCTATGCATTATATTTGTTCACTCCATTTCAGATAGAAATATTGTATTTTTTTAAACTGGTTATTATTATTTTTTAATATTTAAGATAATAATGTATCCTGTTTACAGAAGGTGAAATTCTCTCATTTACCACAAAGATTTCAAAGCTTCAGACTGATAAATATGATATATACATAAATATATCATCTACTAATCTGAAGGTTGGTGGGTCAACTAACTTGACCTCAAGTTAGTCTCCGATGCATTCATCAGAGAGCGAATGATAGAAAGCACTTTGGCATAGAAGAAAGTGCTCGTGTGAGTGGTTGAATGAACCATGCTTTGAGTGCCCAATTAGGGTAGAAAACCGCTATATAAAAGCCAGACCATTCACCATTCAGAACACACAGTGAATCCTCGTTTAAAAAGGACAGCAAAGATTAATGACGTTATGTTTCACACTGTTTAACAGAATAATGTATCAGTGCATGTTGTTGATGATTTTGGGAGAAAAGCTCAACTGACAACAGTTTGCTGTGCTAATGGAGTCAAACAAACTCATCAGGAGTAAATTTTTAACCTGAAACATTCACATACGCCCAGATTTATTTATTAGACTCCAATTAAAAATCAGCAATTTGTCTTAAACAACATAAGCATTTCAGGAGGAGCAATTCAGAAAAGAAGAAGAAAATAGCAGCAGTAAAACTGCAATACAAAATGGAAATGTGGATGTAGCTAAAGGGTACAGTAAAAAACAAAACAAAAATAGCAATAAGCTTTACTTTAAAAATCTAAACTCCCTCCCAGGTGTCTAAATATTAAGACAGTGGATCAGGAGTCTGTAGCAGTCTCCAGAATGTCACTGAACCATCTCAGGTGTGTGGATGTTTGCGTGAGCTGCAGGCATTTACATGCACCAACAGGCTTTTGTAACAGGCGGGGTGGCTGTGGCTCAAGAGGTAGAGCGGGTCGTCTACTAATCAGAGCAATGGGTGAATGAGTAAAAAGCACTATATAAGTAGCAGCCCATTTAAAAAATATATTCAAAAAAAAATCCTGGAAACAGTGCAGACAGAATTTATACAACAAAGCGAGGAAAGCGTATGTGTGTGAAGGGTTTGAGAGGTGGCTGTATGTGACTGTGCTTCCTTTAGGCTGAGCATTAAATGAAGCAAAATGCATACTTGGTAGTGCTGGGTCTTCCCCGAGTCTTCATTCTCACCCCCTTTCAATGCATATTGTCCTCCATGAAAAGCTGGCTGCAGGTACACCTGGAAACCAGGTTGAGTGTGTTCTTTCATGTGGAGTAATAATTTATGAGCATGTTACTGTCTAAACTTGGTGGGAAAATCACCTTTTGTCAGCGCGCAGAGGGGAAGAGAGTTAGCCCGAGCATTAGCTGTTCAGCGCAGCTATTTAGGCCGAGTGTAAGCCTTAAGCCAAATTGTGTTTTCATTGCCCCATATGTTTTTTGCATTTGGGCCTAGATCTTGCGTATGCATGTTTTATGAAACCTAAATCCTCTTCTGTGTGTGTGTGCCTGCGTGCGTGCGTCTGTGTGTCTGACTCGCTGTTTGGAGCTAAGATGTCCAGCTCGGGCTATCTGCTGCTAATCCCTCTGAATACAGACTGATTAGGCTAAGACTGCTGTCGTCCCAGTAAGCAGAGTGTGTGTGCATTTTGTTGTATGTGTCCTTAACGGTCAGCAAAGAGGGAATTTGCTTTGTTACAAGAGGGATTAATTTGGCTTGCTGTCACTAACAACTTGGAAAAGTGCCCAGTCTCCTAATGAGAGGGTTTCTTATTAAATATTAAGCAACATGCCATAAATACACCATCACAGTATGTTTTAATACAGCTTTTTACATGGGAGGAAACAACTTATTGTTCAGTTTGACGGAGGAACCAGCACCCAGAATGCAAGCTGGGTGCTGATATACTATATCAGTGCACCTGCACATGCAGACAGCGCTGCATTGTGAGCAGCAAAAAAAAAAAAAAAAAAAAAGGCACTGTGGAAGGAAAACACAGAGCTCTATTGCTATTAGAAAATGGATGCTGTGTTAATTCTCAAAATGGGAACAGGAAAAGTGGCATTTAGACTCTGTCAGAGATAAGACTCAGAAAGAGGGAGGAAGAACAAGAAAGACAGAGAGAGAGCGACAGCGAGGGTAATCTCAGCCCCAAAGCCACATCAAGACATCTTGATATCTTCACAACATTTTAGCAAAATTCGATGTTCCCCTGGCACATTAGGCGGTCTCTATCGAATAAGACAGATAAAAACATTTGAGCTGGACAATTCAACGCTTCACCACACACACACACACACACACACACACAGGGCCTGAGTTGTGCTTAAAAAGTGAATAAAGGTTGCAGGTAATACTCGTATCTCTCCACTACCTAGTCCTCCAACAATTTCCTCCCAGCAAACAGTCGGCGTGAGTTATGAAGCGTCTTCCAGCTGCAGAGCACAGTGTCTGGCCTCCACTTCAGCACAGGATTAAAAAGAACTATGTCAACATGTCTCACACTAAGACACACACAAGCAGAAGCCAGCGAGGAGACGGGGAGAGAGTGGAAATGCACTCTTGAAGCGAGCTGACCATCATTACTTCTGCACCTCATCTCATCTTAGCATTCTGAACGCCGCTCGTGCAGGGCAAACGCAAAGTCTCAATAATAACCTTCATTTGATAATTGGTATGCAGAGGTCTGGAAAATGAATTACTGATCAGCGAGCTGTTACCACAGTGATAACGTGAACTGCAGGCCTAAGGAGGAATTCATCACGGCAGCGGGTAGAGACGGGAGTGCAGTGGGGGTGGTGGGTGGAGGAGGGATTGAAAAGTGGATAAGCGCCTCGACTCAATCTTCTCTAAGTGCGTGACATTGGCTATATTGAATAAATGTACTTTGTACATGAAGCAGGGCTAGAAATGAGGACCCTGGGCCTGGACAAGTGGTCCTAGAGGGTCTGGCAGCAAATGAGGAGCACTTTAATTCCACTGTAATTTAATTCAGGAGGAAATGGAGTCATCACAGCAAATACAGAAGGAGTTCATGTTCAACACTCTCACTACAGAGCATTCTGAACACTGAGTTTCAACCTCACAACAAAAGTCCTGCAGTTCAAAGTGCCACAGAAGGTGGTTCTGTTTTTCTTAAACTCGTATTTTCAAAGTCCATAAACTTTATCCTTCCAAACAAAGGAAGCACATCTTATCTGCAAAGTGCTCCATGATAAAAGATTAATGTGAACTTCTAAATGCGGTCAAACAGAAATGAATGTGTACATTTGCTGCCGTTCTTTCCAGTGCTGTGAAATAACAAAGCCTCTCAAAAGTGTAACAATATGCTGCTGTATTAACCACATTGACCACTTTCAGAGGTCAGTGTGGAGCTTTTTCTCACCTGTAGTAAATGCTTTTAGTTGTCGTAACATTGAACACCAGGATTTTACATAACAGACGAATCAAAAATAAAATGAATCTTGATAGTTAACAGAAAATAAACTCCTGGTTTAATGGCTCTCACCTGTCTGTTAACAAACTTTTTAAAACAAGCACTACAAATGTTTATAGATGTGCTGCACAGTAGTTATTACCCGTATCCAGATAATGTTCATGGATGATTTACAAAACAATGATTAATTCATTAGTAAACATAATTAATTATCATTGAATTATTTTACAACATAAAAATGCTTAAGCAAAGTTTAATTAACTATGATTTACCATTCATTAATGATGTATATTAGAAAAGCTACCAATCAAATATGAGTTTATGATATATGACCTGTTCTTACTTAAAATAAGTTCCACTAGGACCAAATATTTCATATGTAATTTACACGCAGTGTTAGACTGTAATTCAGCTTCTTCTCAGCTCAGTGGCAGACAGATGTACAAATACACTTTAAGACCCAACACTGATGTATTTAAGAGGCAAAATGCATGCAAACAAAATACAAAATGAATCTGGGAATAGAAATCTACATCCATGTGAAAATGTGTTTGTAAGTGGGAAAATGTATACATGTCAGGGTAGAATACTTGGCATACATTTTCTTTAATAAATCATTGTAGTTATGCATATGCATACGCATACATTTATCTTGCAGCCATCTCTGTAACATGAAATTAGTGTGCCTGAAAGTAAAATCCATGGATGTGAAAGATTCAATTCAATTTCATTTATATAGAGTCAGTACAGAATAATAGTCGCCTCAAGGCGCTTTATTGTAATACAGTTAGTAATATTTTAATTTTTTCTTTACAGTGGTAGACAGTCTTCCTCTTATTTAATTAATGAATCTGGAGTTGTCTTTCACCACTGAGTAGATTATATATTTACACACACACACACACACATATATATATATATATATATATATATATATATATATATATATATATATGAATGCTTTTAGGATTTTTTTGTGTGCTGGTCGGACAGAGTCAGCTATTTCTGTCTCTCATTATTCCTGACATGTTATAGAGGACAATTAGAAAATGAAGCATCCATTAATTTATTGTCCAGCTCTATTAACATATTTTCCTGTAGTAGTATAACAGTTTTTCACAGTATGTAAAATAGCATTAGCAGCAGTTATCATAAACATAGGAGCAAAAGAAAGTAGCACGTAATGTTAAACGTAATATGTATTTTTGATTCATGACAAATTTACTCTGAATTAATGGGGCCATATCGTAATCACCGTTGTAACTCCAATTGCAGTACAGTGCAATGGCACATAATGTGTGTTACACTCCGATCCCTGTTTTTGACCTTTCAGTCTCACTCTCTGTCACACCGCATTGCAGACTCAAATGCCTTGAACATTATATTGTCTCTGATCTGTGCAGCAAGGCGTTTCTTCCCCACACTGGATCCAAACAATTCCAACTTAGTGCGAACTACGAAACGAAAAATTGTATTCAGTTATATGGCTCTTTCGTGTGTTCATTACAGGTGACTTTCGGATCTCTTTGCGTGCATCCTTGATGAGGAAAAATGGGAGTGGTCTTTGTACAGAAAACAACAGAGCTCAGTGAATGAAGCAGCAGAAAATGTTGGCACAACAAAGTAGCTAACCACACGAAAAAGAACACAAATCACTGTGTCAACAAAAAATACAACAACTGCTATAATAATAACAATAATAATAATAAGAGGAGACAATAATTGTAAACGCCTGTCTGCAGCAGGCTGAAACATAGTATTTACCTGTGATAGTGATGTTTATTTCACTGTTCGATAAATGTGACTACACAGGAAAAAAGCCTCTAAGGAACAAAGAGAAATGGCCGATGTATTCATGAAGTCTCCTGTCAGAGCTGAGCAGAAAGCCAACACGCCCTTATGATGGATGGCATGGACACATATTTATTTAAAATTAGCGTTTATTAAACGCTGATGCAGTTTGAGTGTAACTTTACTGCTGACAAACTGGCTTAGCACACAGAGAGGAAAGCCTGTGTTCTTTTCTCCAGATTTGTGGGAGCAGGATGATGGGACTCTAAGCCATGCTATCAATTATCCTAATCAAACAAAGACTAAATGCACAGCAAATAATCTGGTTAACGGCACTAAGCTGGCTGAAAACTGTGCAACAACGTAACTTCATCCTATATGCCACACCAAGGGTACGCAAAGTCAGCAGTGAAGTGCTGCTGGGCAGCTGTGTCACAGCTGGATGTGCTGTACAATGCCGTGTAAGGAGCGGGGCCGTATTGACAGGTAGGCCTGGTGATGCTAACATGTTCAAAGAAACAAATAAAGCAGCCACAAGGCTAAAATATAACATGTGAATGAAGCTAAATATGAGCTGTAAGAGTTATTTCACAGTGATGCTTCATTATTTCACTTGATAATCTGCACACACCCGGAGCATACATGAACATAAGTTAGCATTAAGTTCTATCCAAAGTAAGTTAGAGAACACTGAGGTCTCAAGAGAGGTCACAGGTCACTGTCTGCTGGTCCAGCCCTGTCTTTTCTGCTACGATCAGTCCAGTCCTAAATTAAAATTTTGCATTTTATGTCGACAAAGTTGATCTCCATTCCTTTGTACTTATTCATAAAATGGTTTATATTTCTTAAAGCCTTTTTTTTGTTTGTGAAACACAGGTAAACATTCCATAACATATTCAGTCGAACTTATAGGAAAGAATAAGAGAGTGTTCACATAGAATGCTAATTCACTGAAAATAGGACAATCCAATGCACATAAAGCAGCTGGCTCAGTCCAGATTAGGAAAAGAAATGTTCCACAGCAGTGAAATGAAGAAGCAGCAGCAGGGTAACTCTGGGCTTATTAGAACGAAAAAAGGCTGTGTTGATGGTGGTGGTGGTGGGGGTTAGCTCTTTGTGCTTCTGTTTACTGAGCTCTGTGTAAACCAACCAGGCCTACTGGAGTGACACTGGAAGTGGCAGGCAAGCTCCATTTGGCACGATGGGGGCCCCTGCTGTGGTTGACCAGACATGATGGCAGACTTCATCCACAGACGGTCCCCACCAATGAAA
>JAMQGT020010945.1:0-10000 GCA_024447675.2 Pterophyllum scalare | reverse complement strand
CCTGCGCCTTCAAGCCAGCAGCCAATCCCAGCTGGCATAGCCTGAAAGACAACTGCTACCACCATCTGAAGAGGCAAATAAAAATGACAAGCTAACTGTTAAAGAACTGCTGATTTTTCACATGTTTTAAAAGCTTTTGTGCCTCTGCCAGATCTTTTTTTTTTTCCACCCAACTTCTTCTACTCCTAAAGTTTTCACCCTCCTTCCCCCGCGACCACATCCAGATACATGAAACCCCGCATTTATCAGGGAAATCTAAAAATAATGCCCCTCCGCTGCTGTGCTGCTTTGATAAAAAATATTTGTGTTCAGAACGATTGTGCCCCGTGGGACAGAAACAATAAAGGCGTGTGTGACGGTTCCTCAACAGCGTTCCACCACATGCATGCAAAACGATGGATTTCCCCAAAATGATTACTACTTCCCCTTCACCATATGTGTTAACAACACCGAAAGGAGCACTCAACACATTTCAAACTCCTGCTTAAGTCAGCTAACCATCTGAAAGTGTATTTATGCTGGAGCACTGTTCACTTTTATGCATCATTCTATCCAAATAATCCAAAATCGTGTGGTAGTTACATATTACAGTATTAGAAAATTACACACTAACATCCTGCAGATTAGTTTTTCACCCCTTGACATCCTTCTGGGAAGACATTTTCATTCCCAAATCCCAACTTTCCCGGTGCCCTGTTCAATCAGCGTCCTGCTTGGCAGAGTTGCCCCGTCTGGTCTGTCTGAGATGAAGAAAAGACGCTCGGCCGACATCCTCACATGCAAAGTCTGAACTCTCATTATCAATTACGGCTGTTTTTGTTTCTTTTTACCACAGCCATTAACCACACTGTTACTGGCAGTCAGGAGGAGAGAGAGGGAGAGAGGGGGAAGAGAAAGGCAGTGACAGAGAGCGAGAGAGAGAAAGCAATTTTCATCAAAAAGAATTAGCTATCCAAACAAGTGAGACGAATGTGCCGTAGAGTCAGATTCACAGTTGGCCTCATGAAAGCATTGTGGACAGATGAAGATCTATATGTTTTTAATGGGAAGAGGGTGAGTAGTAAGGGATAAGTAAAAGCTAGGGACAGAAAAGAGGGAGGGAGAAGGGAGAGGATAATTCACAACACACTTGTGGTGAGAGGAGGAGGCTGCATCTTGGCAGAGACGTTCCTCTTCTCTCCTGTTTTCTTCTTGCCCTCACCCCTTGTTACCAGGCTGAGACAGAAGGAGCCAGTAAAGGCTGGATGCTGTGACACATGAGCCATTAAATCTTCCTACACTGTGGGGAAGGGGGGTGGGGGGCAGTAGTACCAGGCCCCGTGCCCAGGATCCCCACACGCTGCCAGGCTAGAGACCCAGAGAGCAGAGAGCAAGGGGGATCCACACAGGGAAAGGAAAGCTACAGAGGCAAAGTCTGATCACTTCTGTAACCACTGTAATAATTCACAGGGGGGATAAAAAGACTAAATCGCCTGTAGCTGATAATTTTGGTTCAAATTTAACACCTTCTGGACACATTTTGAACATAATGTTCATAATGCAGTATCCAGAATAACCACTATGAGAAGTGTTATGAGTAGCATTATTATTGGGTGTGTTTAGCTGCTCAACAGCACATCATTAACATTGTGGTCTTGGTTAAATATAGGAAAAGTCAACATAGCTTGAAGTACAAGACACAACCAGTTTACTAAATATTAGCTGTATATCAACATAACTTCTAAGAAACTGGCTTGTTTATCATTGATTCATATGTAAAGCTGAAAAGCCTTACATCTTTCGCTTCCCATAATGCAACCAGGTCTTTTTTAGGGTTTTCCCTTGGCTCTGAACAGGCCTTTGGTGGGTGATTTTACACATAGGTACAATTTGTCCATGTACAGCAAACGGCAATGAGTCTGTGCTGCTTGTTTTATGGGTCTCTCTCTGCTTTCAGTTTTGGATTTAATAACAGAAAAACATGCTCTGTTGTGTTGCGATCAGGTTGACTGACCTGAAGAACATCCCATTTCTTTGCCTTGAGAAACTCTTGGGTTGCTTTTGCAGTTTGCTCAGGACCATTATCCGTTTGCACTGTGAAGCGCTGTCTGACCAGCAGTCACAGCATCAATGAGCTCTACTGACCACTGGCAGCCATACATGGCCATACCATAACGGTGGGGTATGTTTCAGATCGTGAGCTGCTACTCTCCTTTTCTATATTTTCCTCTTCCCGTCGTCCTGCTACGAGTTCTTCTTGGTTTCATCTGTCCAAAGATTTTTATTTTTTTTTCCATAACTGTGCAGGCTCTTTGAGATGTTTTCTGGCAAAGTCTAACCTGGCCGTCCTGCTCTTGAGTGTAACCCTCTGTATTTCCATTCATGAAGGCATCTCTTGATTGTAGACCTTGACAGTGATACCCCTACCTCCTCAAGTGTTCTTCACTTGGCTAGATGGCACAAAGTTGCTTTTCCTAACCAAGGAAAGAATTCTGCAATCAACTACTTTAGTTTTCTTTAAAAAAAAAGTTTTCCTTTTGGTGTTGCTGAGCTGGACGGTGCATTCATTCTTTTTAAGAAGGACTGTTGATTTGGACATGCCTGAGGTTTCTGCGATCTCTAATTACGGCCTCCCTCACTTGTGCCAACACCTCTTTGGAACTCAGCGAATCTGCTAATTTTGTCATAAAATAACAAGAGAACAGGTCTCAGCAGGTCATGAAACTGCTCGTCAGTCATTACTTTTCAGCATTTGAAAGTAGGGGACCGTGTATAAAAATGACTGTAATTCCTAACCAGTTAATGTGATACTTTTGGTAAGCTCCTCGAATTAAAGCTGAAAGTTTGCACTTTACTTTATATATGTTCAGTGTAGTAGTAGTTTGTGTGGTTGTCGATAAGACCATCATTAAGATTCCATTTGCTGATGATATAAAATGAACACTTAAATGTCCTTTGGATCATCTTTATAAAGTAAATGTCTTTTATAATTTTTGATTTTGTTGTTGTTTGTATTTTTAACACTTGTTTGTCAGATATCTGGGAGGCTCTTTCATCTGCTCTAACCTGATGTGATGCAAATACCAAAGGCTGGAGTTAACCAGCTTTTGTCCATCAAACAAGTTAAAAAGGTGAGATTTTCCCTTTTTCGTTCCAGTGAGATTAAAAGACAAATTTCTCTGTCAGGCAGTTGATTGGAAGATGGAGTTTGGATGACTTTCAGCAGCAAATCAAGGAGCATGATGTGCTGGCAGGCAGAGTTATTTAATTACAAGCAGAAAAGGATGCGATCAGTATCTCAGTGATTCTCACTTTAGTGCTGCTATTAAACCAGAAGCAGTGAAGAAGCTTCATTCCTGCACGCTGAGAGACACTGCGGACCTCCAACAGCTGAGGGACAAGACAGAGGTTATGAGTAGCAGATGTGATTTTACACACATTCACATCCACACATCACTGGAGCTGATGACATGCCGGGGAGGTCAAAGGAATTTGTCACTCTGTAATGGGTCATGTGAAAAACTTTGACTTGTTGCCTTTCTTCTGTCCAGGCTCTGATGTTTCCTTACTAGTTGTTTTTTCCACATCTACCTCAGATGGAAAGCAGGAGCAGAGAGTAACAATATCAGTAAACAACAAATAAAAAAAATGAGCACATCACTGTCTCAGCAGGGAGTGTGTGTACTCTAGGTGAGCCATCATTCACACACCAACACAGAGCAGAGAGCTCACGTCCCATTAGAGCCACCGCGCACTAAGTGTATACAACCTTCTACATTCAAACACTACAAACGTCACAGGAGACGGGCAGTGGAAGTTTGACGTTTGGCTGAGAGCTGGCATCCTGCCTGAGCAGACCATGCCCAGAATAACTCTCTCTCACTCTCTCTCTCTCTCACACACACAAACACACACATGACCAAACCTAAAACAAACCATAAGGGAGCCCCGTCACATTCATTCAGCACTGAGCTACAGACAGACAGGCCTGTTTATAAACACACACGTTGCAAGTTGTGAGCATGTGCACACATACAGCACAGAGCATGGGTGTGTGGCTGGTGGTAATTATTCTCTGGGCCCTGGCCTTCAGCTCCAAATAGGCACAAACTTGAAGAACAAATGGTAGTGAATTTTTAAAAAAAACAAAGTTTGTACTGATAAAGAGAAAACAAAAGTACAGATAAGAGAAAGCACTTCTTATGAGGAGAGAAAGCTACTTTGAGCTGCACTTTCCCGGTGCGTTTAAGGCCCACCACTTGACTATAATAGCTTAGGCTATTAATTAAGGCCGTTTATACAAATCAACAGCACGCCAGTGAGCCGGAAGGCGAAAAATGAATGGGAAGCCTAATTACAGCTGGTCATCAAACTTCCGCTTTAATGGAAACCTGAGGCCCCTTCTTAATTGGATTTGAATCTCTTGTTTCCGCCAAGCGCGTGCGCGCGTATTGTGCTTAATAAAAGGAAACATGTGTGCAAACCATCCGTAAGTGGGACGAACGCAGATTTGCGCTGAATCAGAAAGCAACAAGAAGGTGCTTCCTGTTTAGGAAAAGCCAGGCGAGGCGATCGCTTTGCCTGCGTATCCGTCATCGCTCTCCTGACATCCCATAATCCCATGAGAAAGATTTATGAGCTGACTGGCGAAGACAGCATGCAAAATCAATCTCTCAAACGTGCGTGGAAGGAAACTACGCAGGCTATTTCTATCAGTTTTGCGCGTCTTTTTTTCTATAAGAGGCAGCAGCAGGCCTCAGCCAGATCTGATGTACTACTACCTCCCGCCCTTCCGCAGCTTAAACCACGGTGGGTGTTTGAGATGCATTACAAGAAAACGACAAGTTGGGAAGGAATAAACACGAATCCAGACCGGGGTCCGAAAGCAGGTTATGATGACAGAGAACATGTGATTCCGGTTGGTCATAGTTCTCCATTTCCCGGCTGTTGTCAGAGATTTCCATCAGCAACCAAACCAACCGTGCTGTAAACACAGCCCTCATTTGTTTTCTCCTCAGAGCAATTACACCATGTGATTAAAAAACATTTTAAATAGAGCCTTCGCTGACTTTTATTTGTGTAAAGCGGATCTATTTCATGTCGAGCAGTAATGTAATAATCCCGAGCTGTCATTACAGCCCAGTTTTTTCCCCCTGTGCGCCAAACTCCATCTGATCTCCGCGCTTATGAGAACCAGACTAGCGCACAACCTTACCGGGTACCGCAAATCAGAAAAAAAAATCCCACTTCTGTAACAGGGTAACGGGAGACCAGAAAGCGCTTTAAGGAAAGCCTTCAAATTAATATAGGAAATGTTAGCTTCAACAGACATGCAGAGAGTTTGAGGGTGATATTTTACCTTCCAGATGGTCCGCGTTAACAGAGCTAAATATTTGTGCTTTTCTCCTCCTTAACAATACTCGACAAAATAAGTGTATTTATCTATGACTGTCTGAACAGGGGAGGATTCTTAGAATTATTCGCTGAAAACTTACATTTAACACAGGCACATTCTAAATCCAGGCCATCAAATTATTTTTTTTCTGCCTACGACTTAAACGTTTCATTTTAATACGTGATTTGATTCGCAGATTATTTGCCCAAACCTGTAAACTGACCAAATACTCTTGAATTTCCAGGAGTCTTGTGTGTCAATACAAATGTCTCCCATTTACTGAGTCCCATTACTTTTATCTCAGTGTGAAGGAAATAAATAAAATTCAATTGTGTATTGAATCAAGTGTCTCCTGTTAACAGGCCACCTAATAAATAATCTGCCTCCTTTTTTGTTCTTGTTTCAAAGTTTCAGTGAAATGTTAAAAATATCGATTATGAAATAATAATTATTTCACTCTTGCAGTGAACTTTATTTTTATTAGTTTCGATAAATGTGAACTTTAGATCGCGATTCCAGCTCGGATGGATATCTTCTGCAGCGCAGGCCCACACGTGAAGGAATGCGCGCTCTTCCCTCCTTCTCTGTGACGCGCAGAGCGGAACCAGAGGATCGAGCTCTCTGTGAGACTGAGAGGGAAGGCGAGAAGTTGAGCCAGTTAAAGGGGGGAGAAGAGAAATATTGTAGTGGGAAGAAGAGGCGTGCCGATAATCAAGGGTTTTTGGATGCGGGCGCGCGTCTCGAAGAACACATGGGAACGCAAAGGTTCAATTACGCAGCGTCACACGGAGCCACTGCGAGAGAAGAGAGGCTCCCTGAGGTGCTGCCGCTGCTGATGTTTTCCCTGCCCCGTCCTGTTCTGACTGAGCTGGGACACTAAACTTTGTGCGGGACGAAGTTAAAGTTCAGGCGAACACAGGAGTCGCGCAGACGGTGTTTTTCCCCAGGATGCAGGGGCTTAGCTCCCGGGCTCACGCCTTTTCGGTGGAGGCGCTGGTCGGGAAGCCCTGCAAGAGGATGAAAGTGTCTGAGGAACACGAGTCGAGCAGCGCTGATACCAGCGGCGATGGGAGCATCGTCTCCGGTGGGGACGCGGTTGATTAACGGACGAGAGCATCCTGTAGTTTTTATTTAAAGGACTTTTACGCACAATTTGGAAAAAAGAAAGCGCACGGCCAAAGTTTCTTGCTGCGAAGTTCAGCAGAATTTCATCTTTAGGGCACATTTAAAGTTATTTTATTCTCACAGTTTAGAATATATTTAATCAATTTAAACCCACGTGGATATTATATAAACTTGCTTTTGAGGAAATATCGTCTTTAGCTCACTCCAGGAATATTACACTTAGAAAATAAAATAACACATAGATAACCTATAATATATTAACAGTTTCCCCAAATTAAAACAGCCCTCAAAGTTTCGGCTCATGTGTAGATACTTATTTATTTTTAATTGAGAGCTTTCTAATTTTTTTCCTCACATTTAGATTTTTTCTTCTTTTTCGCTTTTCAGCCCAGCATGAATATCCTGCCGACCAGCTCAAGAAAGCAGGCCCAGGAACACCGAGGAGGGCAGAGGACACCTCCGCCTGTGAGCCGCAGGGACAGGCTGACAGATCAGGCACTGAAGACTCTGACCCGAGCAGCGAGGAGACGAAGCCGAAGGAGAACGACTGTCGGCCGGACAGAGAGGTCCGAGTAGAGCTGCAGGGCTCTGAGCTGTGGAGGAGATTCTACGAGATCGGCACCGAGATGATCATCACTAAAGCTGGAAGGTAAAATGTCTGGATAAGGAAGAGCAAATTTAACAAGCTATATTTCGGGTGATTTTACTGACTTGATGCATCTTTTTATATAAAGCGTTTAAACTCCAACTGTATTTGCCCCATGAGCCGGAGCTACAAACATCCACTGCCGGCCTGTTATTAGATACAGTATTGTGTAACCTTATATTTATGCTTTTTAGTGCCACAGTTTGAGATTTCAGTTAAAACGACAGTTTAATCAGATACTTTATCTTAGTGTGATTAAAATCTATCAGTTTAGAGAACAGGAGCAGTCAGCTGTGCAGACCTCAGAAGGGGATTACCCATCCAAATAAAATGTAAAAAGACAAACGTCCAAACAGCCGATCATCCTTAATCTGTTCTAACTGAAGGTTAGGTTCCGCGTTGAAGTGTCTGTTGTAAATGAAATCCTGGGCTTATCAGGATATGGCATGATAATTACATTAACTGCCCTGCGGTCACAGGTGCGAGTTTATCAGGTATTTAAAACGAGCTGCAGGTAATCGGAGGTGAGCAGAGGAACCGCCGGGTTTACAATAACACTTCCTTCTTATCATTTAGTAGATTATAAGCTGCACAGCAGAAACTGAAAGTGGAAATTTTTTATTTCTTGCTCGCTGCGTTTTTATTAATTATGTCGTGTTCGGGAATGAAAATCGCTTTCCAAATAATCCTTATCCTATATTTTATCTTCATTAATTGAACTTTAAAATATGTTTATAAAATGTGCTTTATATGACGCATCATTTGCATAACGAAACATTGCTGGCCATCCAGGAGTGTATCGGTTGAATGAATTCCTTTTCTATTTCAGTTTCATAGAAACTAGTCTGTGGACAGATACATTTTACAGAAATGAGTTATTAGGACATAACTACTTGCTGAAATCTAAGTTCCGTTTACTCAGTTACCGAGAATAGGCCCTATAAATCTCGGCAGCCACGGTGCCCTCAGGGCCCCTGGAGGTCCCTGAACTTTCCTGTGAACTTGGCCGATAAAAGCAGAAGCGTTGCTGCCTCATCTCTTCTTGTAGATGGCCAAATACGCCTTAGTTTTATTAAAGAGATGAAACATCACTTCTTTCTTGATGTTTTTAATGAATGACCCGCGCCTCATTTCTCTCCTCTCATTAGGAGAATGTTTCCTTCTGTACGCGTCAAAGTGCGCAATCTGGACCCTTGCCAGCAATATTATATCGCAATGGACGTCATGCCCGTGGACTCCAAACGTTACAGGTAAGCGCAGATTCATTTATTCAAAACCGGCACACTTCTGTTTTCTATTTACTTACATGTGCACACCCCCGCAGGTATGTGTACCACAGCTCGCAGTGGATGGTTGCTGGAAACACAGACCACTCCTGCATCTCGCCGCGGCTCTACGTGCACCCGGACTCCCCGTGCGCAGGAGAGACGTGGATGCGTCAGGTCGTCAGCTTTGACCGGGTCAAACTCACCAACAACGAGATGGACGATAAGGGACATGTAGGTAACCCACAAGCTGCTTCCTCTTTCTCTTTGTGCTTTAACTAATGGATCCGATCAAGCAATAAGATTAAAGGTGAGATGCGGATGTGCTGGATATCATCCTTTTATTCTCGTGTATTTTAACATCTGGACTTAAATCGTGGCATTTTAAAATCTTTCCAATGAATTCCAAATAATGGCTCATTGACATTTCCAAGTGTTGCTTTTGGATCAGTTGTTCTGTAAACCGGAGAGCTCTGACTGCTTTAACGGTTTCAGTCCTTAAACTGCTCTCCTACACATTTTTAACGTTGAGGGGAAGCGTGGGTTTCTTAGGGAAAGGAAGGAAGTGGAAATCCTTCTCAGGTCCAAAGCGGCCTGTGAACTGTTTATCAGTCTGCAAATGTTGTGACCAGAGAGGCATTTGGAGGCTTTTCGACTTGATCCTGGTCTTTATAAATCTACCCTGGAAACTTGCGTGCTTATGAATTTCACTCGTGATGCAGAAAAAAAACTATAAAAGCTGTTGAGCTGAAACTTGGTCGTCCGTTTACCACCTCATATGGACAATTATTAATTAAGTTTATTGTTTTCCGTTTGTTTGTTTTTAAAAATTACATATCGCTATTTGGCTGTAAATGTGGCGGTCTAGCTGCTTTGTTTATTTTAGAAAAAAATAAAATTTTGTTCCTTCTTCTGTGAAACCTCATATATTACATTGCCATCATTTTTTATTGGGATTTTCTCTTTACTGGTGAATAGGAATACTCTAGCTGTTAGGACTTAACCACAAATTTGTCGAATTGTGCTGTTATGTTTATATTTTTTACTCCTTTTGCACAAATTACTTTCCCAAATATTATTTAAAAAATGATAATATTAGTATTGTGCCTAAAAAGCTTATAAACTCTAAAATACCTTCTAGGAAACCGTCATATTCAATTTGTCCTTCATTTGGCAGCATTTAAGGAGCAAATTGATTGTTTCTTTTTTTTTTAATGGAGACATCAAATGTAAATCCTAACATATTACTAATAATTTGTCAGACAATTATTGGTAATATGACATATATGATGATATTTGATGTTTTGTTAGTTTTACTTGATGAAAAGTGCATTTTTGTTAAACACTAAAAAAAAAAATATATCGACTATTCATAACTGTTTTGAAGACTAATTCATTTTGTGAAATTGTTGTTGAATATTTCCTTCCTGTTAGGTGTATAACCTTCTGTAGTTCAGCAGAAAAGATTCACATACAGACCAACAGTGAAAAACACTTTTATTTTTATTTTAATTTATGTTATTTTGCATTTTTGAAAACTTAGGTCAAAGCAATATTTACAAACCACAGCAACATTTTGTTTTTTTGTTT
>JAMQGT020010944.1:0-12878 GCA_024447675.2 Pterophyllum scalare | reverse complement strand
TTACCTTAAAATCAGTTTGTTCATAAATCAGAAAAAAGTTGACTTTAACATAATAAAATTGTTTTGGGAGAAGAGTGTGTGTGTGGGTGTGTGTGTGTGTGTGTGTGTGTGCGTGTGCATGTGTCACCTCGTCTTCATCATCTGTGGCAGCTGGACGCACTGATAGTTGCTTTGTTTTCAGTGAGTGCTCCTTAATGAGGTCAAAGGGCATTTGGGGCCACTGGACGCCCGACGAGGAGAAACAAGAGGTACCTTCATCTCGGTCAGAACGCACGAACAGACACACACACACACACACACACACACACACACTGAGGCGCTCACAGCTATTCATTACATCTGACTAAGACAAGGTCCAAAAAAATCAGCTGCTGGAGAAAGAGGCTCTTTGTGCGTGTGAGAGTATAGGAGCGAGCGAGACAGATGGGCGCGCTGATTTCTGTTTGGAGAGAGGATGGCTCTGTTTGATTTACTGAAAATCAAGTGGTCACATGTCCCGTGTTTTACAAACAAGTCAACAAATGAAAAACACGGTGACGTCTTTTTCCTTCCTCGCTAGATTAAATCCACCGCGTGTTTGCTTGCTATTTTAAGAAGGTACGCTTGCTGATGCCCACGCTTATAAACTAATTTATAATAAGCTAAAGCTCCGGTTTAACTTCACCAGTCCGGTCCTTCATGGATGTATATAATCTCTTCCTTCCCTCTAATAACAATATTTAAAAGAAGAGAGTGAGAGGAACCAGTGTTCATCACAGCAGGCAGAGAGAAGTCATCAACAGCGCTACCTGTTCCACTCACCTGTACACAAACCCCTTTATTGAGATCAGGCAGCCATCTTTGATAAGATGGAGTGACTCAGCAGACAGAGGACAGAAGGGTGTGTGTTTGCACTTTCATGAGATGGAGAGTGAGTGTGAGAGTGAGTGAGTGAGAGTGAGATTTGGTACAATGAAGGGGCACATTTGTGTTCATGTGGGAATATGTAAATGTGTGTGACAGTGACTGTAACAGGCAGAGAAAGGGATAGAGAGTGTGTGCGTGTGTGTTGCCATGTGTACCTCATGATCAGGTATTTCGGAGGAGAGAGTCTTTCCCAGCACTTCTGCCGTCAGGTAGGTCCAACAGCGAGCCGTGTTAGCCAGGTTATAACCTCCTGAACAGAGAGAAGGAGGACAGATGGCTAGTGAGCAGGACCATTAAACCAATGACATAATCTCTATGGGGGTATTTTTAGCCTACATGAAGGAGTCCCAAAAGATTTATACTTTAATAAGAATCTGAAACTAGGAAAACTGTACTTTGCTCATGAAAACAAACATATATATATAAATCAAGTAAATCATGCAATGGTGGCTCTGTACTGGTGCAGTTTAATATTTGGTGGTAGCAAAATGGGACCTATTATGCATACACTGGTTCAATTAAGGCATCCAATATCTCAGGCAGAAAAGCCCCACCCATCTGCTGTTCAAACCTTCTGTTTGGCTACTCTGAGTCATCTTTGTCATCAAATGAGAGAAAACAGGAGGCCCACAGATTACGATCAATCAATCAGTCAAATCGATCACAGATGCTCTCATCTCATTGTGCATACATAGCACACCTCTACCTGAGCAAGACCATCAGTTGCCCTCAGCCTGGACCTCATTGCAAGATCTTGCCTCATGGAAGAGGATGAAAAGGGTGGTTGATCAGCCCAAAACTACACAGGAGGAGCTTGTTAGTGATCTGAAGGCAGTTGGGACCACAGTCACTAAGAACACCATTGGTAACACACTGCGCTGTAATTGACTGAAATCTTGCAGCACCCGCAAGGTCCTCCTGCACAACAAGGCACATGTACAGGCCACTTTCTTGTTCTTTTATTTAGCACTAATTTGCAGCTGTATGTGTCCATGTGTTGTACCCATACAGTTTATTACTGTTGTTATTTATGAATCCAAACAACCAGCATGGCAACAGCCAAAATGCAGAGTTCAGAAACCAGTGGATGATGGTACAGTGGCTATGACCTGCTTTTGTATACAGTCTATGCTTTTCTCAACCTAAACGAGCTCATCCTTGGGTGCGCCAAGAGAGATCATTTGTACTTTCACATTTATACAGCTTTCTGTAGCTCACCAGAAAAAACAAAACAAAGGGCAATCTAACATGACAAAAATCCTCTGGAAGAAAAGCTACAAAGTGTCTCACATACAAAGACACACAGAAAGAGTCAAAGATGAAGAGGATGGACAGACAAGAACCAAGAGGGGAGAAAGTATTTAGGACAGAGTGAGAGGGGAGAGAAAGGAAGAGAGGTGGGATTGTAGTTGAGTAAAATGGCTTCATTGTGCTGTATAATTAGCAGCTATCATCTGGCCAAAGGCTGAGGAGTCTGGGACAGGGCAGTGTGTGAGTGTGTGTGTGTTTCTGTGTGTAACTGTGCTTAAGTGAGTGACTCAGAAATTCAAAGAAAATTCAAACACACACAAAAAAGTAGGTATACTATCAATTTTTTCCTTTTCCTGGAGTATCTCAGCTCCCCAAGAAATGTGCCTTTACACACATACATGGAGATATACTAACACACACACACACACACACACACACACACAATCCCTCTGACCTACTAAACCTAACATCAGTCAGAATAATAAACACATGCGAGAAGTGTACCTCCGCCCAGCAGGAGTGTAGGTAGCTGCCACTGGAGGACATACTGGAGACACTTGCCAACCCCAACAGGGGTCATGTTGAAGGAGCACATGGGGTCACCCGCCATGGTGTCAGCACCCAGCTGCATCACTATTGCCTCCGGGTTGAACTGCGCCCGCACCTCCTGCATGACACTGTAAAACAAGATGGCAGTGAGCATGCTGTTACCCACAGATGATGGGTGTCGCTGTCACTGCACTGCAGGGGCTATTCCTGCACACTGAAAACAGGCCGTGGCCTTCCAGCAAAGGAAAATCACCAGTGATTTTTAACAGGTTTTTAGTATGCTGGGTTTAATTTACTCAAGCTTAAAATACATTTCAGTTATTCGCCAAAAAAACAAAACAAAATAAACAAAAACAGGATGATTCATAGACTTCTGTGAAGCCAGGTTACACAGACCCTTTGCCTTAAGTATGTGTTACATGTGCAGTCACTCCCATAGGCCCTTCTTGAGCCAACAAAAACCCTGCTAGCACTCGAGCAGTGATGCTGCAATGGCAAAAAAGACATTAAAATACCCTCATCTGCCCCAATTAGTTCAGTTACTTCCAGCAATTAGAGGTGCTGAAGCAACAGTCTGTGGTCAGCTATACCAATAAAGTGATGGAGTATTAGCCTAAATGTAGCTTACGCACTATTTCAGAGAGATGAAGCGCTAGTGTGTGTGTGTTCTATGTGTAGTTTGCATGTTCTCCCTGTGTCTGCGTGGGACTCTCCGAGTACTCTAGCTTCCTCCCACAGTCCAAAGACATGCACTGGGTCAGGTTAACTGGTGACACTAAATTGGCTGTAGGTGTGAATGTGAGCATCAATGGCTGTCGGTCTCTCTGTGATAATCCAGTCACCTGTCCAGGGTGTACCCCACCTCTCACCCTATGCCACTCACTTCACTCACTTCCACCAGTGACTTTACAAGACAAGACTTTGTTTTCAGAAGTCAACATTCAGAATTAGAGTCATTTTAATTTCAGTTACCATCAGCTCAAAGATGCTGTTTGATTTGCAATCACGAAACTATTACAAGGATAAAACCTAAATAGGATCATATTATGAGGGAATAAGGCACAAACAGAGTTTATACAATGCTAATGAGCTTGAAAGTCCATATTTGGTATGAGCACCTTTATTTTTCAGCACAGCCTGAACTTTCTGAGGGAGCTTTCTTGTAATTTCTTTCAGCAGTCTTCAGGAAAAGTTCTCCAGGGTTCTTGAAGGACATTCAAAGCTGTTCTTTTGGTCTGTTCCCTGTCAAGATGATCCCACACTGCTTCAATAATGTTAAGTTCTGGTCTCCGGGCAGTGATGTCTCTGGTCTCTGATGGTGTTCCATTGTGTGCTTTTCTATCCAGGCATGCTTTTGCTGCACTGGCAGTGTGTTTGGGATCACTGTCATGCTAAAAGAATGAAACTGTTGCCAATTAGATAATTTCAAGATGGTATTGCATGGTGGATCAACATGTGATGGTACTTCTCTGTTTTCATAATTCCATCAATTGATCTCCAACCTCACTGGCTAAAATGCAGCCCCAAACCATGACAGAGCCTCCGCTGTTGTGCCTCGCCCCTGACCTCCTCCATAAATACAGACAACAATATGAACCAAAAATGTCAAATGTGGATTCATGACCCCATCAGTCCTGTTGCCACTGATTTTCAGTCCAGTTCTTGTGTACTTTGGCATACCTCAGCCTTTTCTCCCCATTTCCCTTCTTCTTAGTCTGTTTGTCCAGTTTCCTTATTTTTTTTTAAAAGACAAACTGCACGCCATGCTGAGATATGCCAAACTTTCAGGTAATAGCTCTGTGAGAGTTAGGCTGTTGGTGAAAAAAAATACTATTTTGTGTCTGTCAAACAGTTTTATCTTTGGCATTTTTCATAGATTAAATTAAAGAAATGGCATGTTTTAGCAACAAGCTGCTTGTAACAAAGTGCCTAAAGATTCAGTTTAAAATGGGTTTTTTGCTAAGTTGTCTGTTACAACACTGGTTCATCTCCTGAGCTAGGATCATTGAATGATTCATAGGCCAGTGTTAAGTGACAAAGAGATTAATAATAACTAACGATTAAATGTGGTGTATAAAGAGAGAGTGAAAAGAGGTGAGTGTAGAAGAAACACTCAAAATGAGGCATATTGCAGGGTAACTAAGGGTGGGTTCAGGGTCACCTGATCCAGCCTTAACTATAAGCTTGATCAAAAGGCAAGTTTTAAGCCTAATCTTAATCTTATGAGACCACAAGGCTGCACATGTGCCTGAAAAGGAAAAAAAAAAACAAAAACAATTTTCGACACTCTATTTACTTCAGATTTCCTCTGGGTCCCCTCTGCCTTACTCTTGTGGCACCCCATCCATCCATTCACTTTCGCTTATCCTGTTCAGGGTCGCTGGAGCCGATCCCAGCTGACATGGGGCGAGAGGCAGAGTACACCCTGTACAGGTTGCCAGCCTGTCGCAGGGCTAACAGAGAGAGACAGACAACATCCACACTCACATTCATGCTCTCATTCACACCTATGGGCAATTTAAAGTTTCCAATTAACCTAACCCCAGTAAGTGCATGTCTTTGGACTGTGGGAGGAAACCGGAGTGCCCGGAGAAAACCCACGCAGACATGGGGAGAACATGCAAACTCCACACAGAGAGAGGGGCCTTCCAGATGGAATTCTAACTATGAGGCAGCAGTGATAACCACCACGGCACCGTGCTGCCTTTGTGGCACCCCATTTAAAAAAACAAAAAAACAAAACAAACAGCAATCACACACACAGCCGAAATGATCGCTGCTTGCTTTCCAAAAATCCCTGCCACCTAGTCTTTTTCTCTTTTCCTCAAATTCAGATTTTACAGCTTTATAAAAAACAGCCAAGATATCAGAGGAAACTCCCGTTCAAAAAATCACAGAATCCGTGCCCTACAGATGCTGACACAGAAAGTACAAACAAATGGGTCTTAACCCTTTATTTCCTTTCAGAGGCGACGCATTTGCATTTTGAGTGTTCAGTCTAGAGAAACTCCTTCAGCTAGAAAATCCCCCGTTAAAAACCTCACAATGGAAGGATTTCCCTGCTAAAGTGTCCCTGATAAAATGCTGAAACTGCACATGCTCCACAAAGCTCTCGAGTGGATGACCCTGACCTCTGATCTCTTGGGAGTCATAATGGAGGACAGAGATACAGTTGCTCATCAGGTGTCATTATCAGAAACCTCCCAACACTCTGTGTATTTATATGATTGTGAGTACCTGGTAAAAACCTGGTAGTATCTGTCATCCTTGATGCCGTCCTCCAGTGGGACGTTCACAGCATACCACCGGCCTTTACCCAGCCCCGTGTCACACAGATCGCCCGTACCTAAATAAACACAAACTTAACTAACAACGTCGGTCTCATATTGCGGGTTAGCATATTAAAGCATTCTGTAGCTAAACTCGCTGTAAGGGCTGACCTGGGAAGAACCCGGGAGAGAACTTGTGCACAGAGACGGTCATGACTTTGGATGTGAAGCTGAAGGCGTCTTCCACACCTGCAGAGACCGAAGGGTGGGAAAAGCTTTTTAAACCTGGACTCACATGGAAAAAAAATACTGTGAAACTGAGAAAATGGAACAAGAAACTAGAAAAGAAGCTCATTTCTAATTGTGTAGAAGCCAAACTTCCCACTGAAGACATCGAACTTTCAGTGCTTTGAGTGTACCGTCTCCATGATGCAGGTCAACGTCCACATAGAGGACTCGCTCATATTTCTCCCTCAGTCTGAGGATTCCCAGCACGGCATCATTCACATAACAGAAACCTGAAGCCTCGTCCCTGGAAGATACGAGAGACATGGAGAGAAAGGGACACATTGGAAATCCACTGCTTTGCCGACAGCACCCTCTTCAGGCTATTTGATGCAACTGATGGAAAGTGGAGGCACCAATAAACTCTAGAGTCTAACTGTGAACTCTGAGTTTTAAAATCCAGAAATCTTGATCAAAGCAACTAACTATGAGAAAGTTCACCCTGGCTGACTGATGTAAGCTCAAGAACTGTATAAATGGACTGAATCTGCCCACAGAGGCACAGCGATGAAAGGATGAAGCCTGTAGATTTTGTTCTGACCTTATAATAAAGTTACAATATCCACTGATGGCTCTGTCTGTCCTTAAATTTAATGTCTGATTGATTACACAAGTGCTCATGTTAAGCTGGTTCAGGAGCAACAGGAGGGGAGGAGTCAGAAACTTGGTTTGTTGAACAAAGCCAGCCAGTGAGTGGGCAGGTTAAGTTCGCAGACTATGTTACCACTGTTGGAGAGAGGGACATTATACAGCACACGGGAAGGTTACAGCATATCACTGTGGATTAACCTACTTCTTAGCATGGTGCCACCCTCCTGCCCAGTTGATGGCTACATCACACTTTTGGTCCAAAAGGGTCTGAGCTGCTGTCAGCGTAGCGCCCCCTACTGCTGCTGCATAGTCAAATATGCCCTCCACCACTGGACAGTCATAACCTGGAGGGAGAAAATAGAGGAGGAGAGAGAGGAAGATAAAGGGTTTAAAAAACAAAACAAAAAGGAAAGAAACAAAACCAATGACCAGTACCCAACACCGGTCTGTGCTACAAAGAAGTGTGATTCATCACTCCAAAGAACACGTCTCCACTGCTCTAGAGTCCAGTGGCGACGTGCTTTACACCACTGCTTTGCATTGTGCTTGGTAATGTAATGCTTGGATGCAGCTGCTCAGCCATGGAAACCCATTCCATGAAGGTCTATACACACTGTTCTCGAGCTAATCTGAAGGTCACAATAAGGTTGGAGGTCCGTAGCGACTAATTCTGCAGTAAGCTGGTGACCTCTGCGCACGATGCACCTTGGCATCCTCTGACCCCACTCTGTAATTTTACACTGCCTACTGCTTCATGGCTGAGTTGCTGTCATTCCCAATCGCTTCCAGTTTGTTATAATCCCACTAACAGCTGACTGTGAAATATTTAGCAGTGAGAAAATTTCACGACTGGACTTGTTGCACAGGTGGCATCCTATCATTGTGCCACGCTGGAATTCACTGAGCTCCTGAGAGCGACCCATTCTCTCACAAATGTTTGCAGAAGCAGTCTGCATGCCTAGGTGGTTGGTTTATACACCTGTGGCCATGGAAGTGATTGGAATCCCTGAATTCAGTGATTTGGATGGGTGAGTGAATACTTTTGGCAATACACTATGACTGATCGGGCATTCCCAGGAATGGTGATGCAATTTTCCAAGGAACTGACTGGTCAGTTGACGGTGTCTTATCTTGAACATAATCTGCTCTGAATCAGGTTAGGTCTGCAGCGTATATCACAGCAGAGATGTACTTCAGTAAGAATGAACCACTTTCTTGACACTGAAGGCTTGAACATAAAGTTCCTTCATCAGCCCCTTAATCCTGCTTCACGATGAAGGCCTCAAAGCCCACAATGGCTTTTCCATTCACCCGAAAAAGCGCAAACACATTTTCTGTGAAATACTTCTGCCTTAAAACGCACTGAAATGTGAAGGCTAACTCAAGTCCTTGAATGAGGACTTTACTGAGGATAAAAAAAGAGAGGGTAAAAGAAAGATAAAGCCAGGGAATGATAGGAAATAAAAACAAGCGGGGTGAACTTGAAGCTTCGTCTAAAGTTAGAAATGTAAACCTCAGAGAAGGACGGACTTACAGACATCCCATCCAAGAACAACAAACCACGGTGGGATCCTAGGGTGGGACAAGGTCAGCAAACATTCCCCAGATTTATAAAAACTACACTTCTGTCACAAACAAAAGCAAAAACGTGCTCTGAGGAGGACATTTTCGATCTCTTTAAATGTTATTAAGTACATTGTTACACTGCCATCTACTGGTGGAAACAGACAAAGGGGTTCTCGGCACTTTCACCCACTCCATTTCCATTTTTGTGTCACATCTGAATCAAATATAAACACTAGAGCGCAGATGTTTAAATATTAAAGGTGGATTCTCTCTTGAGATGCAGGTAATGATCAGTTTAAGCCTTTATCGCTTTAGTTACACAGGACAAAAGGCCAGCGTGCTTTAAACAGACCACTTTAAACCACTAAAAGTGGGTGCAATTAACACATTAAAGATTAAATATTAAAAAGCTAAGGCTGTGTTTTTCTCACCCAGGCCGTAGTCAGCTGACTGGGGGTCGTCGTTGTCTCCGTCCTGGCTGATCTTGTGAAGATGCTCCAGGTAGGAGTCTGTGTGGAATTTGGCCATTTCCTCTATGGTGGCCAGGTGAGGTTTGACAATGCTGAAAAAAGTAATTTAACAGCATAAACGGGAAGGCAAAATGGACTTAAAAATAACAGCTGAGAGCCTATTTACCAAGGCAAAAAGCAATCTTCTATATAATGACCTAATAAAACAGAATAATAACAATGCAGGGTTTTACCTGCAAAGTGGAGTTTTTGGCACATAAATATGTTTTCTTTGCTGTACTTTTAACTTGTGGTTCATGACAGGCATTTTTGTTGATAAATGGCTATAAATAATAGAACAAAGCTCTTGTCAAACAAGGTTACACAGATTCATTGCCTTTAGTGGGGAACAGTTGTGCTCATGTGCATAGAAAGGCCAACTCTGAGCCAGAAAAACCCTGAAATGCTGTTAAATAAAGGTTAAGCAAAGTGGTACTAGCTTGGAAGTGATAAGTCATTACACAGCATTCAGCATGACTACACACAACAGTTGCCTAAAAAAGTAGCAGGTTTCAAGAGGTTTTGTAAAACACAGTGTGAGTAAAGGTTTCCTCAGAGGCACACTGAATGTGTGTGAGACTGTGCAAGTTTAAAACAAGGCTTTCATAATAAAAAAAAAATTAATCTGAGAGTAAAATTTTGTAAAAATTTTTAGCTGGTTCTCATTTCTTTCAAAGGCCTGTCTGGGGGTTTACACATGGCTTCAGGGGTAAAGTTAGGATGAGGCTTAGGTTAAGATTTGTCCCTTAGTTGTAATTGTATCGATGCAGGGGGGTTTCTCCCCAATCAGTTGGCAGTGGTTCCTGGAGCTTTCTGGCTCTCACTGGGTGAAATTGGTGTACCAGAAAAAAACCTCCCAGTGGTTGCTAGCAGACTGCCACGACTGCCTGTAGTTTTCCATGGACTGAGAGGGTGCCAACCAAAAAGGAAGCCCCTGCTCCAAAATTGACACCCTTAAGCTCCACTCAAATTAGCAGCTGCCCACATGGATGAGCCAAATACCTTCTGGAGAAACGTTTGATGGTCGGACGAGACAAAGATTGAGCTATTTGGCCACAATGACAAGACATATGTTTGGAGGAGTAAAGGTGAGGCTTTGTTTGATCAGTGTGATACGTTCACACTATTTATATAATAAATTTGACAGCCATAGGACACATTCATGAATGTTAAAATATAACTACATTAGAAGGAATCACACCTATGAGATCAGCAAAAGATTTCTCAGCAAAATATTTGAAAAATGTTTATAAACAACTAAATGAATATCTTTCCTCTCACAGTCTTTATAAGAACCAATCTCATCAATGACCTTTAGATCAACAGTGACTCACAGAGTGTTTCAGTTTTACCTCTACTTGATGTCACGTTTTTTTATGTTTCAATTAGTAGTTTTAGAACCGCACAAATAAAAATTAAATCAGGGGTTCCTCAAGGGTCAGTTCTTGGTCCATTACTCTTTTACCTTTACATGTCTACATAAAGACTCATAATATATCCTATTATTCTTATGCAGATGATACAGACTTGTACTTCATTTTCCTCTGACGATCTAATCTCTGTTCACAAATTAATAAGCTGCACTGAAGACATTGTCTGCAGGATGTCTCGAATTCTTTCAGACCTGAACAGAAACAAGACAGAAACATTTGTTGTTGGTCCAGAAAGTCAGAGACTAGACAGATTTGTTCATAACTATCATCCCTGTCTCTGAAACACACCGAGCAAGTCAGGGACCCTGGTATCATTCTGGACAGTGATCTCAGTTGTGATGATCCTTTTACTAAGGTCACCAGGACTGCTTTCTATCACTTAAGAATTTTATAAATTTTGATAGAATTTTATCTCACACCGACTCAGAGACACTGGTCCATGCATTCATATCAAGCAGCTTAGACTACTCTAACACTATATTTGCAGGATTATCCAATATCACCGGTAAGACGACTTCAGTTCCATTCAGAGTGCAGCAGCCTGAGTCCTTACAGGTACATGAATATTCTGACATATTGCACTAGCATTGAAGTGACATCACTAGTTCCAGTCCGTTACAAAATTTACCTTTAAAATCCTTCAATTATGTTCATAAAGCTCTCAGTGGTTTGCTCCCAGTACATCTCTGGCTTGCTCGGTGTCTACAACCCAGTTCAGACCTCTCAGGTCGTCAGGTGCAGATCGTTGCACTGTTCCAGAGTGTAGATCTAAATGTGTTCGAGTGCTTTCAGTTACTGTCATCCTGTTCCTTGGAACAAGCCGCTTGTTGACCTGAGTTCAGTTAGAGCTGTGTCTGCACTCAAAAACAGACTCAAAACCTTTTTAACCTTTTTATTCTCACAAGCTTAAACTTAATAACTGTGTGTATGTGTGTGTGTGTGTGTGTGTGTGTTAGCTTGTATGTTAATGTCTTTGTAAAGTTTGGTTTTTATTGCCTTAAGACACTGTAGACTACACATGGTTTTATGATTTTATGTTCTATGTTAAACACATCAAGTTTAAATATAATGAAATTTTATATATAAGGTCAAATTGACAGTGAAATAAGGTGAGTCTGGTATCAAAATGTAGATAAAAAGGAGCCTTTTCACATGTTACATGTTGTTTTGACCACCCACCTAGCCTACATGATCACACTGTACCTTTAAATTTTTCTTTTCAGTTACTCTGCATCACAGACATTAAACTGGTGCAGCTTTGGTACTGAAAATGTGACATATGCCACATGATACTGATGCTCGGCGGCTGGTCAGAAGGGGGCCCGTGCTGACCATATAGAGATTAGTGTTTTAGATTGTGGGTGTGAAAATGATATGATTGCGATGTGAACCAAAACTACATGCAAAATTTCACGTGTTCACTTCCTTTCTCCCTCTTTACTTTGCAGCCCAAATAACATCAGCTCACCTCATGTGTTCAAGCAGTCCATAGGCTTCTATCAGTGAGTGGACCATACTCGCCTGGTAACAGAGGTACAGACAGCCACTTGTTTAAAAAGAGCATAGCTTTCCAGATTAAACGCAAGGATAGAGGTGGTTCATTTAAAAAGGCTGATACCTAAATAGCTTTAAACCGCCTCTCAAATCAGTCTAACTCACCCCGGTTTGGCACTTTGGATAAAGTGTCGCAGGTCTGGATGTACTCCGGGCTGTAGACATACGCGACTCTCCCGTTTGTAGTGCGGCTGTCCTCATCATCGCTGTCACCTCTGCAACTCATTTACGTTGGACGAAATCCAAATGTTTCGACGGAGCTGGTGAATAAAATTCACAACACAGACGGACAGCGGCCGCTTGTTCTGCTCGACTTCGGTGTTACACTGTCAACATTCCCTGCTACCCACCCAGTAAAGCTGGTTTCAACCGTGAGATTAACGAAAATAATATATTTCAAAATGAACATTGTGTATATGATGCGATGATGCAATTTTATCTTGATTTTTTTAAAGGCAATTTTTATTATTGTGTAAGGACAGACAGGGGAGTTTTGAGGTCTAATCTAAAGTTCCGCGCAAGGACACTCTTTTCCTGCAACTGCAACGGACGCGCGAAAGAGATGCATTCTGCGGATTCCTTGTAGTCTTTTCTCCGACACTTGCTAGCCAACAGATTTTACTCGTCAAAAGATAAGAGTATTCTGAATATAAAACGTTTTCACCCTCACCTTGTGCTTCTACAAATTTAAACACGTCTTTCATCTTGAAAATTTTTGATAGGAGAGAAGGAAAACACGGCTGTTCAACTGACACAGAAACGGACTGCACTCCATAAAATTTGCAAGGGACAATTCTCAGTGGATAGACCCACTGTGATAGACACCATGAGATTTATGCATTTATTATTTTTATATATCTATGAAAGCCCAAAGAATTAACGTTACATTAGAAAGTCTAAGCTATGAAATGCTATTAAAGTCATATGTATAAGCAATACTAACTGGAACCAAGTAACTACATAAC
>JAMQGT020010943.1:0-20408 GCA_024447675.2 Pterophyllum scalare | reverse complement strand
AGGCTCTGGAAATTCCTGATGGCTCTTGGCTAAAGTGTAACCCACAGTCTTAATCTGTCTTAACTTTTTTTTTCTCAACCCCTCATAGTTCTTAGCATTAGCCCTAAGTTCATACAACAGTACATTTTTAGGAGCATAAGTCTTTCATTGTTCATTGATGGGTTAGTTTTGTTGTCTTCAGTGCTTTAAAATAAAAACTTAAACTATGTAAACAAAGTGTATCTAAAGAGACAGATAATATCAGAATTTGCTTAAGGCAGCAGTTAACCTGTACTCTGAGTAAATGTGACAGCCCTACTGTGTGTGTGCTTATGCATGATTATGTTAGCCTTCAGGTGGACTGGATAGCCAAAGGGTTCCTGTGTGTGTGTGTGTGTGTGTGTGTGTGTGTGTGTGTCTATGGCAGAAGTGGTTTCCATTAGTCCAGTTATGAAGACATCTGTCATGAAGCTACAGTCTACACTCACACAGAGAAACACACATGCACACAAAAGTAGCCATAAGCAGTCAATGTGCAATATTCCATGTAAAGGCTCACTGCTTATCTGTGTATTGTCTCTAGATAAAATCCTACAGGACACTCAGCTACAACTACTTTAATAATACAGTCACTGCATGTGCGTCCTAATATTAAAATGAAGTGTTTTCACTGTCCTTACATTCCTTTCCAATAATTCTCATCTCCTCTTTAAGCTGATTTCAGTTCAGAAGTTGGAGAAAGCTTTTGAGATATATAAACCTTCCTGTGTGTGTGTGTGTGAGAGAGAGAATCAGAGGCTTACTGATAGATGACCAGTCCATTAAGATTATCATCTCCATCCCCGACCATGTATCTTCACATCCCCACACTGCCAGTTCTCTGTGTGAACAGAGATTTAAATCTTCTAGCAGATATTCCCAAGCTATCTTTTTCCTCCCAATGATGGTACACAATGTTTTTTTTTTCCCTACCTGTCTGTCTGCCACCCTAATCTGACGTTTAGTCTGTCTGTCTGCCTGCCAGCTTGTGTGCGTCTCTCCTTACTGCAGATGACTGCAGACACATGGTCAGCGTGACAGTGACTGCGTATACACACCATACAGTGCACTCACTCTAACAGAGACAGACTGTGTGTGGGAGTCTGGAGACGGACATTTAAATGTTGAACATCTGTCTGTCTGTCAGTTTTCAAGCTGGGTCATCTTGGCCTTGATTTTTAAAACACTGTGTGTGATAAAGTGATATGTTAATATTTGATCTTATTCATATTTAACATACACTCATTACTAAGGGAAATTATTTTAAATATACTTTATGAATATAAGCTTGGCTTAATTTTCAGTTCCAAGACAAGATTTATTTGTGGAATATATATATATATATATATATATAAATTATATAGTAAATGGAAGAAAGATGTGTGGTAGGTGATAAATATGTCTACTAACCATTTAATGTCTGCAGTCATAATGCAGCATGTTTCCTCTATCTTGTTTAGAAAGATATTCTGCAGAAATCCTGAGCCCAAGGGCACACAAATGAAATTAAATTGAAATGATGAAACATTTAATTAAGCAATGAATCAATATCAAATGAAATTACAGCAAAATTGATTACGGTGTGGTTATTTAAGCTTTTTTAACAAGCTAAAATGACTGACTGCCATCTTAAAAGTGAGTTTGATGATTTGTTTGCTTTGTAAATTAAATGTCTTTGGATTTGGGGAATTTTAGTTGCACTGCAAAGATGTTGCCGAGTGATGGACATGTTTTTCCTAGTTTCTGACATGTAATACACTAAATCTGTAGCTCTCATAACCCTTTCACACCCCTGCTCTTCCATCAGGCATGCCATACATTGAAAGGACTTTTCATGAAGAGGGTGTATAAGTATAGCAACTGAAACCTATGTACTCATGGGCACAGACTTGAAAAATATGAAAGGACCTGGGTGCTGTTTGATAGATATCAGTAAGCATCAAACGGCCAATCACTAAACTCCCTGCTCTAAAGATCTGAATTTGGGAACAAGAGTCAAAAAGTATTAGAAGTCAAAACCTGTGCATTTCTCTGCTTGTGTGTAATATACTTTTGTAGTAGCCGGATTGCTCATGTTTCTGCCCTCACATGCAAAACACTTGTTGATCTTGTGGCAGTTAGCTTTGTCAGCACTGACTCAAGTAAAGTGTAACCACACTTGTGAATGTTTAATTCTCTCCATCATTGACAGGAATAGCAGTGCCACTGTGTATCTGCTGCACTACAAAGACAAGAGCTTAATGGAGACTGAGCGAAGAGTGTTTGGAGTGGTTCTTGGTATAATCACGTGACTTACGAAGCCACCATTTTTATTTGTCTGTTGTGTTGCGTTAGGCAAAGCGTGTTTTGCATCAAGTGTCCGGTAGTTTTCCAAAAGTCTGTCAGGTCATAAGTACAGATTTCATCAATTTCCTACAAAAGAGAGGTGAGCGATAAATGCTGTGAGTCACTAAATCACAGTGTGAATATTCACGGTAACTCTATCAATTCATTGTGTTATTCAATGTATTACTTTTGTACTCAATACTCCCAATACTGCAATTGCATGTGACTTCAACTCTTGATAGCTCTAGCATAAAACATACATAAAGATGCTTAATGATTCCCAATGTTGTCACAATTACTGATTTTCAGACACATCAGACACGTCACCCTCCTATCTCCAGACAGCTGACAAAAGCCAGCTAAACAACAGCAACAGCTGGTTTTAAGCTACCAATATAGCAGCCAATGTTAGGCTCAAGTGTTCTAAAAATCACACTTTCCTTCTGATAAACAGTTTTGATTACTTTCTCACATTATAGTATGAGACTTTATTTGCTCAGTGTCTGAATTGTTGACAGCACTAGAGCCACTTCGAAGAAAGTTTCAGTAATCCCGGCTAACAGTAGCTAACCGCGGCAAGCATCGAAGCGGCTACTGATTGAGAAGTTCTGCAGATCCTTAACAGCTTACCTCAGTATCACTGTCATTGGAGAAAGAAATGAGTTTCACGGACTCATCGACCCATATCGGACTCCTTTCACAAAGTGTTACAGCCTCTTCCAGAGTAAAAAGGTGTGGACGTGCCACATCCAGCATTATGAGGTAAAGAGACTACACACAGATGAATGCGGGGCAGTGTTTGAGGGCACTTTGGGTACAAACCTAAAATGTAGGAAAATATTTAATTGTCACATATCAATTTTCTATTCCTGATTTATTGCTAATTGCTGATATTATTAAAATATATTAAAATATAGTGTGTACAAAAATGTTTTTATACACAAACAGTAGTAGAATCACACCAGCCGACGGCAGCCGCTATGGGGCACAGAGGGTTATAATTATATCATTGTACAATTATAATATTGATCCTTATAATTTGATTTATTTTCTTTTATAAATACAGTGGTGTGAAAAAGTGTTTGCCCCCTTCCTCATTTCCTGTTTTTTTGCATGTTTGTCACACTTAAGTGTTTCGGAACATCAAACCAATTTAAACAATAGTCAAGGACAACACAAGTAAACACAAAATGCAATTTGTAAATGAAGGTGTTTATTATTAAAGGTGAAAAAAAATCCAAACCATCATGGCCCTGTGTGAAAAAGTGATTGCCCCCCTTGTTAAAACATACTATAACTGTGGTTTTTCACACCTGAGTTCAATTTCTCTAGCCACACCCAGGCCTGATTATTGCCACACCTGTTCTCAATCAAGACATCACTTAAATAGGAGCTGCCTGACACAGTAAGGTCCACCAGAAGATCCTTAAAAGCTACACATCATGCCGAGATCCAAAGAAATTCAGGAACAATTGAGAAAGAAAGTAATTGAGATATATCAGTCTGGAAAGGGTTATAAATCCATTTCCAAAGCTTTGGGAATCCAGCGAACCACAGTGAGAGCCATTATCCACAAATGGTGAAGACATGGAACAGTGGTGAACCTTCCCAGGAGTGGCCGGCCGCCCAAAATTACCCCAAGAGCGCAGCGACGACTCATCCAAGAGGTCACAAAAGACCCCACAACAACGTCCAAAGAACTGCAGGCCTCACTTGCCTCAGTTAAGGTCAGCGTTCATGCCTCCACCATCAGAAAAAAGACTGGGCAAAAATGGCCTGCATGGCAGAGTTCCAAGGAGAAAACCACTGCTGAGCAAAAAGAACATTAAAGCTCGTCTCAATTTTTCCAAAACACATCTTGATGATCCCCAAGACTTTTGGGAAAACATTCTGTGGACCGATGAGACAAAAGTGGAACTCTTTGGAAGGTGTGTGTCCCATTACATCTGGCGTAAAAGGAACACTGCATTTCAGAAAAAGAACATTATACCAACAGTAAAATATGGTGGTGGTAGTGTGATGGTCTGGGGCTGTTTTGCTGCGTCAGGACCTGGAAGACTTGCTGTGATAAATGGAACTATGAATTCTGCTGTCTACCAAGAGATCCTGAAGGAGAATGTCCGACCATCTGTTCGCGTACTCGAGCTGAAACGAACTTGGGTTCTGCAGCAGGACAATGATCCTAAACACACCAGCAAGTCCACCACTGAATGGCTGAAGAAAAACAAAATGAAGACTTTGGAGTGGCCTAGCCAAAGTCCTGACCTGAATCCTATTGAGATGTTGTGGTATGACCTTAAAAAGGCCGTTCATGCTCGAAAACCCTCTAATGTAACTGAATTAGGACAATTCTGCAAAGATGAGTGGGCCAAAATTCCTCCAGAACGCTGTAAAAGCCTCATTGCAAGTTATCGCAAACGCTTGGTTGCAGTTGTTGCTGCTAAGGGTGGCCCAACCAGGTTATTAGGTTTAGGGGGCAATCACTTTTTCACACAGGGCCATGATTGTTTGGATTTTTTTTCACCTTTAATAATAAACATCTTCATTTACAAATTGCATTTTGTGTTTACTTGTGTTGTCCTTGACTATTGTTTAAATTGGTTTGATGTTCCGAAACACTTAAGTGTGACAAACATGCAAAAAAACAGGAAATGAGGAAGGGGGCAAACACTTTTTCACACCACTGTATATACAGTTTGTTATGAATATATACGCAGCCTCAGTACTGGTGATTGTCAATCGACTTCTTCAGTTGTTGCTTTCAGGTGCTCTTCACAAAAATCTTGAATGAGTCATTACAACTTAAATGCATAATTTTCAGGGATTTGAATCTATAAACATAATGGTGTGTTAGTGTCTTATATCAAAATTAAGCTATGCAGCACTACCAACAGTTATAACTGAGAGGGTCCAGGGTTGCCTGCTGAGTTTCAGCCTCACAACAGCCAACCTTTGAGATTTATATGTATGCATTCATGAAACTAAACAATAGTTTTTCCACGGTTTCCATGTATTGCTGGGTTAGAACCCCCATTGAGACAATTGCTCCCCCAGGAACCTGTGTGTGTTTGAGCACAAGTGAGCAGCACTGTTTCAGTTGTGGTAACCTCTGATCACGGGTTCTGCTGATTTGATTACAGAACTGCAGATCTGTTCAAACTGTCCAAATATTGTGCCCTTGCACTGGAAGTGATAAGAAAGAGAAGGCAGTGTAGTGAAATTCCCAACGGACACAGCTGTAGAGCAATATGTGAATGAAGAGTTCCAAAATAGGACATGCAAGGTTTTCATTGGGAGGTTGCTGTGAAATTCTTATTGTGAAGGCTTTTTAAGCCAATGTTCACTCACATACACATATGCACACTCCCCTGTGATGTTGATGCTATGCAGACTCCATTGTGTCTGGTGAAGTCAGAGCAAACTCAGTTTAGTCAAACAAGCTCTCCTCTCTGAAAATTTCCAAGTAAGACTCTATCCCTTTCATAAGTCTTAGTCCCCCCCCACACACACCCCACGCTTTGGAATTTATGGCCCACTAACCTAAACAGAGTAACACAACATTTATCAAGCCCTTCCCCCTATCATGTACTCCTCAGCCCCCCTCTTTCCCCTTTTTCTCCTACCTCTGACTTCTAATACCCCCCCACCACCACCACCATCTCTCCTCCTCCCTGTTTCTATAGTTTGCATGTTTCTCCCACAACAAGAGCAAGGGTGGGAGTTCCAAATCCAGACTAAATGGTGTTGTATTACATGGGATAAAGTGTGTTTCTATTTAAGATGGAAATTTCAGTTGTAAAAGTAGTTATATTCAGGACAATGCAGGACCAACACTGGCCCACCAATGGGCACTAATGGGAACATAGAGGCAAAAAGATATTTTTTAGAATAAGTTTAAAGTGAATTAAGTAATTGAAGGACTGCTAGATATCAGGGCTGGACAATAAAATTACCAAGAAATAGTTAAAAAGGGCCCATGTTTTGTTTGTACGTCATAAGTTTCTGAAGCGTGAGTGGCATCTTCATCTTGATTTTTCTGAACATTAAAATGCACAATTATATTTTATCTCTCACTATATAAAGCAGTAAAAAAAAGCAGTTACACATATCTCAAGCTAAATGGGATAATTTTTCTGATAGACAACTTAGTTGAGATCATTTGTACAATAGAAAAAAAAAAGATTGTCCTACATAATATATGCAGACTGCTAAATGTTTCCTTTACAGCTTTTAGTAAAAACAGAACACTGCACACAGAGACTGACATAATTTACTAAATAACAGTGACAAAACAAACCAAAATGCATGCCAGTCATTTCCATCTAATGTCAGTTAATGTAACCAAAGCCGTCAGAGATGTAGCTATATGTTTTATCTGATGGCTCAAAATCTGAAGTACAAATACTTCTTTACAGTGTCATTCTGGCATGAAACATCCTCACCCCTTTGTCTCTACCTCACCCCTTCCCGCATTCACTTCAAAGCCTCTTCTCTCTCTCCTTCTCTTTCTGTGTCTGCACTATCTCTCTCACCAACTTTCTGGAATGCTTTTGTTAGTGCTTTCTCTCTGCTCTGTTTTCAGTTCAGCCAGATTTACTCTGACTCAAGCACGCACACACACACATGCAAACACCCCCTCTAAATATAAGTCCTTGTAGAAGTAACTGTCCATTTGTATTAAGTGGCTAGGTTAACTGTCACTATGTCTGTGTTGGGCCAAAGGTAAATAAAGTGTGTGTGTGAAACTCTTGTGTGTGTGTGTGTGTGTCTGAGCCAAGCGAGCTGTCTTGTTGGAGTAACGGTTAGCAGATACAGAGCTACCTCCCCATGACATAAACTGTCTCTTACGCTCAACCTCAGACACACACACACACACGCATGCATGCACACACAATGCACAGTAGTATGGTAGCACACAGCGTTGTGTTGTCATGTAGGGTTAGTTCCTCACTACCAAGTGAACTTAAGTGCAGGTTTGAAACTGAACTACAGCTGTCTGTGCATGCTCATTTCTGAAGGGGGTAAAGTATGCTATATTTTGTGGCATGAATCCATTTATTAAATGAAAAAACTCTTGAATTTTTTTGTACCTTTTTGCATTAGGCATTTATCAGCTGGTTAAAATACTTGATACAGTTTTTCTTTAAGATGCTTTCATTGACATTCCATGTAGTCTTTCTGATTTTTCTTTTCTTGAAATTCAACTTAATCTTCATACAAAGGACAAAGTCTACAAAATTAATAATTTTTTGTTGGAGTTGATTACGTTTGTGCATAATTTGATTATTGGCCAATAAAAGCACTCACTGTCTACAGAGTTTAACATATACACTTGTTGAAAGTGTAGTGATTCTAAATTTTGGAACCATGACATCAAATCATTCTTTGATTGGCTGGAAGACTGATGTGAAACAAAGTGACATTCTTTATACAGTATGTGTGTAACTGGCTGAAATGTAACTGGCAGAAACAGAACAGGGTCAGTCTTTTTTGTGATTGTCAGAGAAAAAAAACGCTTTAAAAGACTATCCACATAAACTGGATTTTTACTTTTGCCTTTGAACAAAGAACTTCACCTCAGCTGATTGTGACACTGCTGCAGGGGTCAAGAGTAAAAAGCAGAGCTAAAGTGGGGCACTCTTCTGTGTGCTACTATCTGAATGTAGTGTAACTACAGAACTACATGTCTGCTAAATGCAACTGTTCCCTGGATAAATAAAGGTTAAAGTCAAGAAATGAGCTCACTCTGCCTCTGTGCCTCTTCTTCTAATGTTTGCTCTCTATCACACACCGTCTCACACACACATACCCACACACACTCCAGAGGCTCACATACCTCTGGACGGAGTGAGAGAGCGAGTCAGCCACATGTGGTTTCGGTTAGCCACACTTTCCCCTCACACTGGCCCCAAACTAACCACTTCTACTTTATCATGGTCAAGTACATGTGTATATCTCCCATTTAGTCTATACTGCTGTATGATTGCTTGTAAATCTGCCTGTCTGTACATGTCTCTATGTTCAGTGTGTCTATGTATGTGTGTGTATGTGTGTATGTCCCAGCCCGAGGCAGAGTCGAGCAGAGCAGTGAATCAAGGTTAGTGGTCCAGAGAGAGCAAGAGAAACTAAAAGAGGGGAGAGGGACTTTAATCGTGGCAGCAGAAGTGTGAGGGAATGAAACAGAAGGAACATGACGGCAGATTATATAGAACACACTTATGGCAGTGTATATGATTTTAATATTTTTAACAATTATTAAATCCTAAACAGTGTTGTTGAGCTGTTGATGTTAAAGCTTAGCAATGTGTGGACTTAATAAAGCAGGTCATGGCATGGATTTCACTTTATATAGGCTCATAATGAAATAATCTGCTATTAAAGGATCTGTCTTTTATTGCTAATATCAGGCTATAACCTGCTCTACAGTATTTGTCCAGCGGGATGTTGTTTTCGCACATAACAAATCCAATTCAATTCTCATGTACACTGCTACAAAGACATGTTTAAATGTCAAACCAATTTTATTACAATAGGTTTTCTTTTTTTTAAGCATATGCCCTTTACACAGTGTTATAAAACTGTTCTGAGCATTGTTTAAAGTACTGGAGAGTTACTTGAGTGAGTATTTCTAGATTATACATGCATCCGTAATATTAGTGGACCATTTTTTATTCCATGCATATTAATCTCATAACTTAACTCATAGATATTGATAGGCTTAATATTTAGTGGTTTAAATTGCCCTGTTATATGAGACTGTACAGTTGCTGAAGAGCTTTAGTTATATCAACAGCTCTTATATAATCAGTAAAGTCTACATGTCTTTTTGTTCTTTGTTGTGTTCTTTCACTTCAGAGATGCCAGATTCCATTTAAACTCAACTGAAGTTCAAATAAACAAGGCACAGTCATGTTTTGCTTTAAAAAGAAATACTGACTGTTTTGTAAGTTACTAAATTGTTACAGTTTGTAAGAGTTTTTTTTTTAGACCTTTTGATGCCTGTTGTCTTCAGTGTTTGAACACAAAAGCACACACGCAATGCAGTATGAGTTGCAATATGGTTGCTTGATTTAACACAAAGATGCAAAGTGTTTAGATTTAGAGTTAGCTTTGGTATGGATTTCAAATCTACGATCGTTTATTTATAATGTGACATTATATATCTTACACCCATAAACCTTAGTGATTCAGTCATTACAAATTCATGTTGTGCAGCACCAATAGCTAAATATGCACAACTGTACTTGTAATTTTAGTAGAAATCACTAAGACATATGTGTTAGGTTAGTATGCTAGGCTCAGTTTTGGAAAAATCTGTATAAAATCAACACTAGTCATCTACAATATTTCTGTTTGATCCATTTAGGATTGAATATTTCACTCAGTCTAAACACCATAAAAGAGTCAGAGTAAAATGGGGTAAATGATATAATGAAAATAATAATGGCAATCTATATGTGAAGAGGATTTTTTGTTAAGCATAGCTTTGCAAATGTTAAGAAAAATTGTTTGGCCAATTTTTCATATTGTGGGATGGTTTTACACCACAGAGGGCTATTCAGCATGAAAAATGTACCACACAGTACTCATCTTCTCCATGCATTCCTAAGATCATGACTCACATTAATCATATTGCCCGTTTTCTCAGAGTAAAGTCAACAGTCTGATGTTGCCTGTAACCAACCCACCATAGAACAGTGTAGAAACTCCACCCACATGTGAGAACAAATCAGACACTCTTTCTAAATGACATTGTGAACAAAGAGTGGGCTACATTTTGTCTTTTGTTAACTGTGGCTGTTATGACAATGCTCTACATCGTCAACTGTAAATTTGTCTTGGCTGCTGTGATATCAGATTGTATTAATTTGGTATCATGAAGTGGCTTAGCATATCTTGAAACTATAATAGAATTTTTTTTATTTTAGAAAGCTCTCCTTATTTGGAGACTTGAGAAATTAGCTGGCTTGTATTGTTCTACATCATCCATCAGTGTAACAGATAAAATGAAAGAATTAAATGAATTTACTAAAAGATCTAACCGTGAACTGTGGTAGTTCATTTTGAGTTTCCATGCACTGAATCGGATCACCTTAAAATCATGAGACCTGTAAATAGAAATTGAATCCCATGATGAGGTCCCTCCTGACTGTGACCGCTATAAACCAGGGCTGCTTTGCTGTCACTCTGTTTTTTCATGGCTGTTAGCTTTGCAAAGTTGCAGTTTCTTACCATTTTACAATTTGCTGGGAAGTAACAGATGCTTAAAGATTGGCATAGTTTGCGTTTATACAGAGATGTGTTTTTGGATTTGGTAAAAAGAGAAAATAAAAGAGCAGATTGATGTGACTGATTATAACGATGATAAAAATCTGTTTAGATGTACGTTACAGGCCCTGACTTGAGTGACACAGATTTGGGTTATAATCCTTCACAAAATGGAGGAGAATGAAATGGGGGAGTAAATGATACAGACGAGGAGTGGCCAGAGAAAAGTGTGTGGGAGAAGGAGCAAAAGCTGTTTGAAGTATGATAAGCAACTACGTATGAACTGAGCAGACCAGAGCAGACTGACACAACAAACACTTGCAGCTGCACTTTCATACCTCCTCCATATTTGCTGATAACAGGGAGGGAGACTGGCAAAGAGAGAGAAAGTTATGCTGGTTTGTGAGATGTGAGATCTGTATGAAGGATTTTCTTTGTCCGGTCTTGTTCTGTAATGCAGGTTCTGTCTGCGACCTGTTTGGGTTTGATACTCAGTGTATCCCTTTGGAAAAGGGAACAGAATGCACCGACTTGCGTTCTCATTTACTGCAGTAGTTAAATTTCTCTTTGACCAGCACAAAGTGGACAAATACAAGTTGTTAACCCATTATCTCACAGATGGAGGAAGAGCCTTGAGACTTGGCCTTTGTTCCTCTTTCATGTGTTTGTATTTACTTTTCTAACTGGCTGGAATACTGTGCAGAGATTGGTAGGCTTCTGCTCTGAAATCAACCTGTTTATCTTTCAGGGGGCCTGTTTTTGGATGGAGCTGTTTCGATTTAACCATGGAGATAGAGTGGAGGGTAGAGTAGATAAAGTAGTCTTAGGCCTTGTTTAACCTTGGATTTAAGTTTCTTTAGTGAACAAATCACAAAATGGAAAGTTCTACATAGAAATGTAAATTACGCACATAGTGATGTACCCTAATGTGTCCTAACAAGAAAATATGTCTTCAAAGCAGGACATGGAGGTCCTGTTCTGTTTTGTATGCACCCTTTACAAGTGTCAACAGTTGGAAGAATCTGCACATAGGATATATCTTAGTTCTTGAAACATTTTGTATTACTTGCTATGCATTGCTATGCATAAATAAATCTGGAGCTTGACTGTCACAAATAGACACAGGTTAAGAAAAAGTCTGTCTATTTTCTCAGAGTTATACCTCATGTAAACAAGTAACAAATAACTTTATTAAATCACTTGTTTGAGTGGTCCAACCCATTTTAATTTAATAATGGTTAAATCCACCATAATTACAGTTAGACTTAGATGGTGCAACCCGTAACCAAAGGTCAGTTATTACATTTTTTCTTTACTAAAAATCATGGTAGAGTATTGATGCACTAAAAGTACTTAGATTTGTAAAATTGCCCAGCACGTATCAGCAGTGTATGTCAGGCATAGTTGTATGTATTAGTTTTTATACCAATAAAACTAATTGTTTTGACTCATATATTTGTACAGTTTTAATACATTATTCAGTCATACCAAAAATGGCTAGAAATTCAGCAAAGAAATATACAGTGGAACTTCAGTCTGAATTCAAAGTAACATATTTTCCTTTTAAAGCAGAAAACATGACTTTCCCTTTAGTGCTTTTATATTTTTGGTCTGTTCTGTCACATTTCCAGATGTATCAAAAACAACTTGCAGAGACACCGACAGCTTTTAGATGTGTAATCAGTCAATATGAAAAAGAAATTAATATATCCTCCTACTCATTTTTGGTGCATCTCATGTCTTTCTTCTCCTCCTGTCTGCCGTCTCTTTCCCTCTATGTTCCGTTGCTCATTACGCTGATCAGTCAACTTTCACTGACACACACTAGTCACACCTCATTACTGACTGTACACACACACACACACACACACACAGTTTTCAGTCAGTGAACTTGCATCACTGCTTAATGTGGTGAGGATGAATTCAGCACTCGCTACTATTAGTGTGTGTAAGAGGGTGAACAATTGCCTGAAACATGATGTTAATGTTGTTTAGCTAACAGAACTGTACAGTATTAGTAGTTTTTAATAGAGTAGAAAGACCAAGGACAAAAAGTACCCATCCTAAAATGAGTATTTTCATTTCATTCAACTTTACAACCTAAAAAATATATAACACTTATATATGACACACTGTCACACTGCAGTTATTTTGCAATTAATGTGCAATTATTTTTATAATGGAATAGCTCATTTAGGTAAAAGGTAAAACTGACTCCATTTTGACCAACTACACTGCCGAAATACTTCTTAGACTCCAGTCACAGAATCTTAGGGACCTTGGCAACCAGTCACTAGGGAAAAATGTGTATTCCCTGAGTGAATTGAAGAAGCCTCTTGGATGACAGGTGAAATGTCTTCAAAAAATTTAAAGAAGTCCAGTTGCCTTTTTTTTTTTAGGCTGACTACCATGGCCTGGATGACTGAGAACCTACATAGACATATCCGTGAGTGGTTGCTGGCAGTAGGCAAGAGAAATAGTTTGCAAAAGTTTGCAAATGTCTGCATGGTTGCTGTGGTTGCCCATAGTTTGCAACTTGTCTGAAAACACTCACCAAATACTTGCTGAACGGTAATGAAGTGTGAAACAAAAGTAAGAATATTGTAAGCAGTTATATACAGGCGTTATTTTCTTGCACTGAATTATTTTATTTTCCATCCACTGCTGTTAATAGTGGTTAACCCTTACTTTTTACGTATAAGTTCAATTGTGTCTGTAGCATGGTTCTGGATTTGAATTCATATTTCCTTCACTGCTGAGCCTTGCAACAATGCATTTTGATGAATTATCATGCATACAAAGACCTAATTTTGTACATCAGTAGGGAAAATAGGAGACTATAATTGAAAATAATCACATAAAACCAGTGAATTTCATGCATGAGCAAGTTTGTTTTTTTATGTGTGACTAACGACTGGTGAGTCCTGGTGAGCAACACACTGTGTATGCTGATGCCTACTGGCAGATACAATAGCTCTGGCTATAAAGTGTGTGTGTGTGTGTGTGTGTGTGTGTGTGTGTGTGTGTGTGTGTGTGTGTTTATTAGTGTTTATGACAGGTAGTTAATTACACAAATGTGTTTGTCCATTTGTATATGTTTCCACACTCACACAGGGACCACAGGCCTGACAGGCAGGTCTTAATTAGTTGCCAAGGCCACCAATGATGCGTTCTGACAGTCACTGTGGTGATGACAGAATCTCCTGCCTTGGAGCAGAGAGCCATGCTGGGATTGACACAGGGTCCACTCAGTCATCACGCAGTGTGTTTGTGTTTTATGTGTGTATGTAAAAGTTCAGATTGAAGAAAATGAGGCAGTTTGTCAGTTAGTTCCTTGTTAGTCAGTCAGTGAATTTGTCAGGGAGAAAAGGATTAACTGAGATGCGAATAACACACTTATACACACACGCACACACACACACACAGAGGCACACACACACACTTTTTGTGTGATAAACAAAGTGAAAGTAGGAAATTGCCTGGTGATTTCCAATCTGTAGGTGTGAAGATGGAATGACTTCAATCATCACTTTATTCATCTCTCTTTGTCCCCTCTATCCATAACCCTCTCTTCATCATCCTTCTCTTTTTTTCATTCATCTGTCCCAGGAGGCAGCAGGAGAGCAAACAGAGTGAATCTTGTGAAATGTGTTGACAGCATGCCACAACAGATCTGTAGAGAAATGGTCAGCTGTACAAGAAAGTGATTTATGGTTATTTACACGGGCACAGAATCCTTTATAAAATAGGAATTTAAAGCCAATAAGAAGATGTGACAAAGTGAACAAAATTTCCAGCACTGCTTTAGTGCTACAATTACTAAAATTCATTATGCATTCAGTGATTTCAATTGGCCTAAATGACAGGCGAGAGACAAACAGAAGAGGAGAGACAATTGGTGCACTCTGACCACCCTCATCTGCTTATGTGTTTTTTATGCATGCCTCTGCTTGTGTGTGTGTGTGTTTGTGTGTTTGTGTGTGTGTGTGTGTGTGTGTGTGTGAGGGTTTTTGGATTGCTGGTAGTGAACTCAGAGATGAATCTTAATGGCCATCATTTAACCTTACAACCTTACACAAAGAAAGAGAGGCACAAACACACACACACACGCACACACACACACACACACACACACACACACACACACACACACACACACACACACACACACAAAGAGCTAGTTCACCGGATGAGGAATGGAGTGGAGACTGAAGCGCTCAGGATATTAAGTGAAGTGTGTTTGTGTGTGTGTGAAAGAGAGAGAGAGAGTGAGGGAGAATCTGTGTTTGGGAGTTTCTGTGGCTCTGCGAAGTGGAAAAGGTTGATCGGGGTCAATAGATGTAATTTGTCTCTGAGAGGTTTGTGGGATCAACTCTTAACAAAAATGGTTCTGTGTAGACCTGACAAGCATCAGAACTCCACATGGTACCAGTTTTAAGTTGTTGTTGTTTTTTAATCTGTTCATGTTTTAATCAGCAAAATCATGACCAAATGAGTAAAATTAATATTTAAGGCCCTACAACAATGAACATTTAAAATTAGAAGTGGTCCAACATCAAAGCTTTTTTTCCCTCCAAATTACCAGATTACAACAAAAACACATCTGTGTGAGTCAAAGCTTAAATGTTGCATTTCTGGCCACATCCCAGCCAGCAGTGTTACAGCAGGTATGTCCCATCTGCAGTCAGAGACAGAGCAGCTGTTTTGATTTGGTTGATAACAACAAATTGTTTGCAAGTGAACTTTTGAAGTCAGTGTGTCAGAAGAACAGGTTGGACAAAGAGCAATAAATCTTTGTAATGTTGCTGAATTTGACAGAATGTATTATTTTTGTTTCCTCTGCCAAAACACCTTCAGCTCATACAAGACTTTAAAAGTGAGAATTATGTGTTATTTTCATGCATGCAGGAGAACTACCGAACTGTGGTTACATGATGCTAGTGGGTGGAATCTGTCATCTGTGTGTGTGTCCATCTGGTATGACCCCCTGTTCAACTCCTCCAGCACTAATGCACATATGGACCATACACACACACACACACACACACACGAAAAAACCCATATGAAGGAACAGCTGAAAGAAACTGCCCACCCTTCTGCCCATCCTCTCTCCTTCTTGATTCCTCCCCTCCTTCCTGCAGAGCCTCAGGGCTCATCCAGGTGTCCACTTTTCTCTCTGGCTCCTTTTTCATCTCTTTTTCTGTTTTCTCTTTGGCTTTCTCCATCCATGTTCGAAAGTCACTGGACCACTGACAGATTTGTCACAGTCAGTGGGATTTTATAGTGTAAAGAGGCTAAATGAACAAACTTACCACAATGCGTGTACTTCAAAGGGAAATGCATGTGTCTTTTTAGAAATAATATTATCCTTGAGCTATTTGGATAAAGGCTGTAATCATTTTCATTAGCTAATGTATTTAATTTATTGTTTAAGATGGAAATAGAACAATCAACAACAAAAAAGACAACAGTAGTCTTTGTGTGGGAAGCTACGAAGAGGTAATTTCATGATTTCTTTTTTTTTTGGTGGAAATTTAGACCACAGGAGCCTGTAGATACATTGGTTTTACTCATTATGTTTAGGCACCTTTGTTTTCTTTTTTCTTCTTCTGGTTTAGGGATGGTCATTGAATGAGCCATTGATGCATATCTATGTGTCCAAAAGACTAAGGTCTGGTCTATCTGTGCCATGTTTTCAATTTACTGTTTGCTTCAAAGATGAAGGTTTGCAATAAAGAAATGTTAGGTTTCAAGTCAAGAAATGAAGTACTAAAGAAAGAGATAAATTCGTAAGAACTAAACTACAAATCTAAGGAAAAGGAGCCAAAAGGGAAATAAAAGCTAATGGAAGAAAGAAATGGAAACAAAGGAAAGAATGAATAAGCAAAAGGAAAGGCATAAAGAGAGAAATGAATGTGTACTGAAGGAAAGTCAGGAAGGCTTCAGTTTTGTGCAGGAGTGCAGTTTCAGCTTCTATAAACCCAGGAGCTCTGAATACCGCTTATTAAGCAGGGACTATGTCTGTGTGTGTATGTGTGTGTGACAGGGTGATATATTGAAACACACCTCTGTGGAACAGCTGCAATGATGAGACAGAGAGTAGGGAGTAAAAGGTGTCGTCTACTTTACACACACACACACACACACACACACACACACGTTCATGCATGCAGACGCACAGAGCTGAGCCAACTTCTTTATTGCATTACTGAGGCCAGCGTGTATCAAAGAGCAAGAGAGAAAGAAAGAATGGAGAGAGCAAGAAAGATGAATTTGTTGTGACTGCTCTGGTGGACTCAGCTTTTTAACACAGTGCTTCTCTTTTTCTGCTCTCCTCTCCCCCCCAGTTTCTGTCCACTACTTTTTACTCTCATCTCTTCTCTCATTCCTCCTCCTCATCTGTGCACATACTTATTATATTACACAGATAACGAGACTGATACAGGGAGTGACAGAAATTGAGAAAGACAGAGTAAAAAGTAATGGGAAGGCTCTAAAAAGGGATGGAGAGGGAGCTAAAATTGGGAAAAGAAACACATAGAAGGAAAGAAAGGGAAAGAGACCGACAGATAGAAAAAGAGAGATTGAATAGATGAATCTGATTTATCTATAATGAAATCAGCCCCAGACTGCATGGAGGAATGTGCTCAATTCAGCCTTTCTGCTGTTACAGACAGATTTGTCCATTTAATATTCTAAAGATCAGTGTGAGGAGATACACGGCGAGTATTGGTGTGCTTTGGAAGGGCAGCTAACTGGCTACTTTTAGTTTAAAGTTGATACTTGTTACAGTTAATGACGCTTCTGACAGTGGAAAAAGCATAATCACAGGCAATGAGAAATAGACAAAATGTAGTAAGTTTAAGTGATTAAGCAAATATTGAGATATTTGACATTTTTTGCTTCTCGTGTGAGAGTTTGCTGCTTATATCATATCAAAGCATCAATTTTAAGAAGTCTTCTTAAATTCCAGGGACTTGTGATTGCATTTATAAAAAACATGTATTTTCTTTTATGTTTATTATCGTATTTGTTGTTATTCTTCATTGAACCTGCAAATAGTACCAAAGTGTTAAGATCATGAATTAGGTCAAAAAGGATATTCCCATCTTTGGCCTAAAAATAAGTTATAATGAACTAATGCTGAATAAAGTCAAAAAAAGAAAACATTTCTTTTTGTTCTTATCCCTCACAAAACAACAGTCTAAACCCAAAGGGATAAAATATGAATAATGCTCTACTCTCACCTCCCTCGCCTTAGAAGATACCAAAAAACCCTCTATTCACAATCATCATATGTGTTTGTGCATCTGCATCCTTTGGGTTTGGACTGAAAAGGAGATGGGCGCATTCAATTGTCTGTTTTTTCATACATCCATAACTATGGCAAAAGGCTTTTCCTGTTTGCGGTCTGTGTATGTGTGTGGGCATGCTCTCTCGCTCTCTTTCTACCTTTCATGTCCGTCCAGGCATGAAGCAATCCACTCCACACACATGCACACACAACCTGCCTCAGGCCAACACACACACACACACACACACACACACACACACACACACACATGCACTCCATATAGCCACATTGCCCATGGCTACACATTCGGTCCAAGGAAGCTTTTTTTTACTCAAGTTGTTTGTTTGCGTGAATTTTACACAACGCCCTTGGCTTAACATCAAAAACACACATATGCATTCACAAAGAGACATGCAGCAACACACATACACACATTTTAGGGCCTGATTGCATGGATCTTTGCTCCTGTGGGCATGGCATAATAATACCCAAGCGTTCACGCACACAATCCTATATTTTCTGGTTGCCTCTTTTTCTATTAAAACAGCAGAAATGGTAAGAGGAAACATCCAAAACCAACAGCCAGATCAGTCTAGCTCACCTGCCAAAAACAGTATCCCATCCAATTATCCTGTAAATGTGTGTTTATGTGTGTTTTTAAAAGCACATTCTGTATGTTTTACTGTGGGATGTGGATTCACGGTAAATCAAAAGATGGAGCTGCAGCCGTCTGCTAGTTGATGCTTTTTGCAGTAATGTTGTGCAGTGATTTGGGAAAATTATAGTCCATCTCAGGGATTTTATGGTGTAAATGATCAGTAAAGGGTGCACATTGTGCATCACTGGGGAATTTGTTTATTCTGAGACAAAAATTTTGTGATTGCATAATTCTAGTTTGGAGATAGAGTGGGCCGGTAATGCTGGAAAAGTGGGATACTAGTTTCAGCCTCTTTTTCTTCACATCTATGTTACTTCTGCGTGCATCACTATCAGTTTCACCATCTCCTCTTCCTTTCTTGCAAGATAGGAGGCAGAGAGGAGTGGACAGTTAATGGAGATGACCCCTCGCCTTCTCTCCTTCTCTTGCTCTCTCAGCATTACAAAGCCTCTTGTCCACTTTGATTACTTACATTAACATGAGCAAGAAAAAGAATGCGCTGTGTGTTCGCTTCACAAAAAAGGAGTGTGACCGAGTTTGTTTGTGTGTGCATGTGTGTTCAGCTCAGACACAAGTTAACAACCAGACAGAGCAGTGATTGTTGGGTCCTTGTATAACAACCAATGGTTTCCTTGTGCGACAAACCAGAGAGGAACCAGCATTTTCTGCCTGGCTGCCATGAGCGATGGCCCTAGCATAGAGGGAGGAGGTGAAGGAAAGTGATAGTGTGTGTGTGTGTGTGTGTGTGTGTGTGTGTGTGTGTGTGTGTGTGAGATCAAGAAGAGGAGGGAAGGATGGAAAGATATAGATGGATGTATAAGGGGAAATGTGGCCAGTCTGTACTTGTTTTCCATTATCAAGGTTCCAAACTGTTCACAGAACAAACACAAACAGCATTAATTACTTGGCACACATTGTGGGGTATGTGCCACAAAGGGAGGGAGAGTCTGTGAATGTGTGTCCATGTATATTTAACAAAAGAAAAAAAGCTTATATGTGTGATAGAGAGGAAACAGAAAAAGGACAGTGTTGTGGGAAAGTTTAAAAGATATAGGGCAACACTCACACATGGATGATCATAAGCAACTACAGACTCTTGTTCCAACTGGAACAAGAGTCTTTCTCCATAATTGGTACTTACTTAACAATATCAGTGTTTCTCACACATAGACTTCATTGTTATTAGGGGCTGCCAAAGTATATTTGGCAAAAAAATTTAGAATTTTTTTCCAGCCATTCACAATTGTCTGAAAGATAGACTTTTATTTTGAAAGTTCAGTAGTTGCACACCTTCTAGTTCTGGCCCACTGAGTCTTGTGTATCCATAACTGCATGCTGGCCAAGTTGCTGTGGTGGAGGTCCTAGATGCCATTCAGCTGCCTCTCGAGTGAGCCTCTCATCTTGTGGTCCGACAGGTTCCAACTCCACTGCTTGGACTACAGCAGGTGATTGCTCTCCTGGTGATAATTTGCAGAGGTGCAGTGCTGCCATCCTGCAAATAAAAAAAAGAAGGTTGTTTAATCCCAAAGGGCATTTTTAACCTAGGAAACAAATAGAAATCTTAAAAAATTGCTATATAATCTGTTTGATACTTTGCTATAAGTTATAGTACTGTTTAAATATGTTCAAGTACATTTTAATTCATTAACAGCTGCAGACATCCAGTTCTGCATTTAATATTGACCCCTGGTTTGCCTATAGGTGTGCATATAAAATAAATATACCCATAAGAGTGAAGGGTATTTCAGTCTTAGTTTAAATTAATACCCCTGTGCCATTATGTTTCAGTCAGTGTTCACATTTACAGAAGAAACTGTAGAATCAAATTTCTCAATTAATTTCTGC